>JAUMHL010000013.1:32723759-32754289 GCA_032362345.1 Sandelia bainsii
ACTCCATCCACCCACTCTCTCACACTCATAACCCCTTTTCATCCTCAGCCTCTGACTCACAGTGCCAGTATCCTGTGACACTCTATAAGGATGATCACACAACCAGCCCCAACCCGCAACCCCTCGGCCATCTCTTTCTCTCTCTGACACATACCCATATGCACACACAATTTCTGCTCACAGTCTTGCCCAGTGTTAAGTCCCTGGCTTAGTCAGCCCTCTGAGCAGAGCTCAAGCCCTGCCGGGAAAGAGAGGCCAGGCAAGCCCCAACAGAATGCTAATGATGTCATTAACCTCTGGACTCCGGTGTCGGGGGGGGAAGTGGCTCTGAAAGGCAAGGATCACGTCACTCTTCCACTTGCTCTTTACATATGTACTATTAGACATGCACGCAGGTGCCCCACAAAAATAGGCTTGTGTGGAAACGATAAAGTAAGCCTTTTTATTACATCAATACATAATGAGTACACTGATAGCTGCACATTTTTGACACAAAATCTTTTGATTGGAGTCTAGTTAGGGCACACACTTTGTTGTGCAGGTTTGAGAAACTTTCAATAATATGGAACCTGAAATGTAAATCAAAACCGAACCAACTGGTTCTGTTCAACTGTTGGTAAGGCTTTGACAATGAAAAGTATTTATTTTTTTTCTTGATATATACTGAGGAAAGGACAGATTTATTCCAGTATTCCAGTTGTATAAAGATGCAGGCTATGTACCGTACTATGCAAGGATGTAATTTTACAGGTTTCCAGCAAACTGCTTTGTGTCAAAATGTCGTAATGCTGCTTACACTATGATGGCTTTTGGGAAATTAGTATTCTGCATCACATCCTAGCAGTTTTTTGAGAGCCCCATCCTCAATATGTTTATTGCATAAGCTTCAGCTTCAGATGTGTGATCATTGTTATACATGATGCACAACAACTTTTCTTGTGTCTCAATCAAGTCATAAATGCTGCAGACAGTTTCCCAGGAGAAACCCCCGTGGCTGCTAATAAAATGTAATCAAACTTCACACCCCTTCACCCCCAAGCCCTCAATCCACTTCTCATATTATACAGATTCAGTGGAACGGTTGCACCAATTTCAATGACCCCCATGCTGGAATCATACCTCTAACTGTAAAGACACACTGAGTGTGGACTGATGCAAAGGGAAGGTTGACTTCATTCACATTCTATGGGACATGAACATATTGCTTCACAAAGCAAGTTTCTGCAGATAAGGGTGAAATTTGCCTTGGGCTAAAGAGGTGTTCACCAAAAGAACGGACAACAAAGAAGCAAAGCAGTGTACAGCTCAATGTTCAGTGGTAACCTGGTGTGGATACATGTCTATTGAGGAGAAGATCTTTGTTTTGCTTTGAGGTATCCAGTTCATTTCAAGAAAATGTATGTACAGTCATGTTCCAAAGTTAGTACCCCCTCTTCATTCTGTGTTTTTTTAGTGTAAAAACACATTAAATAATCCAATCACAGTGGGTCTTAAAATTAGGCACATACAGCCTCATATGAACGTTATATAACTTTTGTCACTGTATCTTTATTTATTTAACAAAAATGAAGCCAAAAAGAAACGTCAGCATTACTAAGTACCTCCTCACTGCTTCCATAGGATTTAAGAGGGTAACCTGCAGCCAGGCACTGATAATAATCAGTCCTTGATTAATTGATCAAGAGGTTTGCAGACCTTGTTAAAAGCAGACGTTTTGGCAGTTTGCTGGTCTGGAGCATTCAGGCAATCAATCTGGAAAGGGTCATAAAACCATTTCCAAACAATGTGGAGTTTAATGTTGTACAGTAAGAAACTATTCACAAATGGCAAGCCTTCAAGACAGTTGCCAGTTTTCCCAGGTGTGGACGTCCCAGCACCCCAAGGTCAGACTGTGCAACGCTCAGAGAAAAACAAAAAAACACAGGAGCTACATCTCAGACCCTACAGACCTCACTGAGCATGTTAAACGTGTCCATGTCCATGACAGCACAATTAGAAGAAGACTGTACAAGTACGGTTTGTTTGGAAGTGTTGCAGGAGACAACCTCTTCTGTCTAAAAAGAACATGAAAGCATGGCTGAGGTTCACAAAACTGAATCTGAACAAATCACAAGACACAAGTGGAACAATGTCCTATGGACAGATGAGATTAATTTGGAACTGTTTGGTTGTTGATGCTAATTAGCTAACTAACAGCTAAAGATAACAAAGGCTAACATTAATGATAATGATGATAACCAGGATTTATAACAGCAGACATTTCGTTTTCATTTCATTTACAGCATTGAGATCCCAACGAGCAGCACATATGTGTTACACCAGTAGTATTGGGATGTGAGTTTATGTTCACAAAGTCAGAACTGACACTTGCACAGAGACATTGTTGTGCTTAGCGTTAGCAGTGCTGTGGAAGCGTAGCATTATGCAGATGTACACGGTGATGTAAAGACGTGACTCTATGGTGGCTCTCTAGCCCGTAGAAAAGCAAAACGGTTCCCAAGTAAAATCAACTTTGAACCAGCACAAGCCCAGAACTACACCCAAGTTTGAATATGCAGTGTAAAAGTGGCTGCTGTATGTTAGATTTATTAAAAGGCTACTACAGTTAAACCCTAAGCAAAGATCAATTTACTCAAAGTATTTTCTTAGTTTAACAACTGGCCTCATAGGCATCAACAATCACTTAAAAAACTACGAGCTTGTCCTAGATGTAGTATGTGTGTGACAAGACAGCATGACAGACTGAAAGTGCAATATGTATTTTTATGTTTGGGTGCAGTAGTATGAATTTATTGGACTGTAACGAAAAAGTAAAAGCTTTGCTGTGGATTCGCACTGTCAGATGAATATGACAGGTTCTGACATGTCGACTAGGATCTATATCAACCGCAGCAGCAGACTCCCACACACAGATTAACCTTTAGGACAGTTTCAGCATTTTGGCATTCTGTAGAAATCTCAGCTGGTGCAATAGTTCTCCACCCCCACAGTCCTACATCCGCTCTCTGTGTATGTTAACAGAGGGATGGAATTGTAGTGGTCAGTGGGGGTAGTGGGGGGAGGGTCTGGTCATCCACTGCACATTAGGCTTCAGCTAATAGGGTCACTGGTGTCAGCTGGCCGGATGAACATCAGTCCAGTGACACACACACACACACACACACACACACACACACACACACTGGGATGTGCACAGCTCACATCCAGAGACATGAACGTTCACGTAACCAGCACGTGCACCTGTGAGGTTACAAGAGACTCAAGCATGCAGCAGGCCAATAGACACTAAGAACAACACACAAATGCACAACACACACACACACACACACACAGAAACACAGCAGGAGGAAGAGGAAGTGGCTGCCAAGGAGATGGGACATGAGTGGGCACTAAGCAAACAACACTTTGAGCAGGAAGTCTCTACAGCAAGGTTTGCTAGAGGAAGGAAGTGTGTTTGGTGTGTGTGTGTGTTTGTGTGTGGTAAGGAAGTGTGGATAAAACATCACCAGTCCAGCTGACTTTAAAACCACAACAGAGCAGGGTAGATTCATTTGTTTGTGCTATATCCATATCAGAAGCAGCACATGTCCTTTACAGGGTGAAAGCCAGTCAAGGGAAACAGCTGGTTTCTTTCAGCTCTACTAACTTCACTCGGGTTATAAAAATTGCAGCAGGCCACTTTGTTAATAAAAGTCTTAAACTGTAGTGATTTTCAAATTCAAATCCATATGTGGGCCTTTTAATGTGTCGCCATTTTGAAAAGCTCAATTATATCATGGGCAAGAGCACAGATAAGCCAAGGTAAGACTGAATACAGCGAGGTGAAAAAGTCTATAATGGAAGAGCCACCTCAATATAGTTTTATTTCACCTTTCTGCCTCAGAGCATGTCGGGCAAAAGAGTTACATCATTTTTTCATTCACTTTTTACTTAAGGCTCTTTAGAAATATATCAGTAGACAAGCTTTTCTCCTGTGACTTTACCTTGGCTCCAAACCAAAAGAATGGAACATGTTTTCAAAGAAGAAATTGCCAAGTGATGACAGCTGCTAATTTTATGCAAGCAATGTGAGTTTTTTTTGTAAGAATGTCTTTTAACTTCATATCTGACAAATGATCTGATTCCTATAATTACCTGCAGTCCTTTCCCAGACCTTCTTTTTGTCAGCTGAGCATCATTTATTGCTGCAAAGTTCTGCTTTCAATGAAGGTAAAGTTACTAGAATCTGTTTGCAGCCAAAGATGGTGGACTGCCATCCTAGCCGGTACGGACCTACAGGGATACAAAGGGGGGAGAGTTTGTCCCCCAGCTGCCTCCCACCCCCCGATACTCAACCCAAATTCCCAACACAGTAATTGTAAACTAAAAAGACAAAAATGTCTATAAGCTGTTCAAATCACACAGAGAGAAAAAAAAATCTTAGCTTAACTAAAACTTTTACACATGGTTAAATAAACTCAAACTAATACTATACCTTTGTCACCCAGTATATAACTTTAGAGAGCTGCCACTGCAAGCTTGGCAGGAAGTAGGCAGAAGATGGATGTTAAGACATGGATGGTTAGGTTTAGGTTTAGTCACTGTGATATGCACATTAATTATATGATAATGTAAGCACTGTATTTACACATTTATTTTTTAAGTCAGACTTCCTTTATCAATAGGTTCTTTTCAAGCGACTATCATCGCACTAATATGCATCTAAACCAAACTTTTAAAAGCTTATAATGTAACTCAGTCTGCTAACACTTAGATTGCTGTACAGCTAAACAGCAGAGCACATAATTAAAATCAGATACCTATCATATGTCCATATGCTCACAATTAAGATGAATGGAAAGTACATTGATATTTAACATGTCAATTATACGTACACAAACAACTGATTTTTTTCTTCCAAGATATCTGATCTACAAACAACCAATTTTCTTTTAAAAAAATATCTGATTTTGCAGTGAAACATCCAGATTTGTGACTCCACTCTTTTGAAAGTTTTTTGTGTTTGGACTCGGGCACTCACAGCTCTGGGTTAGGGTCAGGGAAAGAATGTGGGCTGGTTGATAGAGAAAAATCTAATATTATTATTAAAATGTAAACTAAAATATCTTTCTCTAAACTTTAGCAAAATGCTTTTCTTTCCTAGACCCCAGCCTTACACGAGACGAGAGGTTGTCAGTCCAATTATTATACATTTATTATTACAAAATGTAATCGCAATTCCAGTTTAGTTCCATAGGATCATCATTTTCAGGTGACACGACTGAAACAATAAAATGAACTCATTAGTAAACTCCATGTAAAACTTAATAGTCAAGTAAAATTCAGCTTTTAATTAAACTAGAAACTAGAAGTTTGAAAACCATCCCTGCTGAAGTGTAAGAGTTTTTGTATTTCTTATTGTCAGCCAATATCCCTCCATGCTTCCTCTCCACTCCCCCTCTCTCTTCTCCATCTTCCGCTGAAGTGAGATATTGTATTTCAGGGAGGCCATTTCTCACTGTCAGTAATGCACATCAAATCCCACAAGTAGGAGGGCTAAGAGGTTTGATCGGCTATAATGCCTTTACCTACACTAAAGGCTTAACAGAGGAAATAACATTCAAAGTTGCCCTGGCTCCTCACCACACATCTGGGTCTCCGCTGGCTTTCAGCTGCGGATGGAAATCTTGTGGTTCATAAGGCCTCAAATAGAATCCAGAGCCTCTAATCCATCTTGATCTCATTTACACACAAGTGGCAAGTTTCGACTAATATTTTCCTTGATATTTCTCCACAGCTGAAGAAGAAATAGCTCAAAGAGGTCCAGTCTGGCTCTGGTCATTTGTTATTTTGAGATTCTGACTGCGTGTACAGTATGTTCCAGGACTGATCGCTGTATGATTGGGTGGTAAATTTGGTTTAATGCTTTCTTTTCCGTGGTGTAAAAGATGAGGAATGTGCTGTGGTGACAGGAGTGGTAGTTTCCAGCTCGCTTTGTCTTCCTGCATGAGTGTGTCCTCAGACGACCTTGGTTTCATTACAAATGCAACTAAACTGAAGATATGCAGTATCTGTTTCCAGGGGTAACTTTTTTACATTAATCCCAATTTATTTTTAAGTGAAGAGTGTTCTCTTTATGCAATATGCAATTAGGCAGAATATCATTTAAGATGGTGAATACACAGATGAATATGTACATATGCTTTATACCTCACTTGTGTGCCATGCCTTACATAATTCAAACCTCTCTGACCTACTGAGTCAGTGCTGCTGTGGGAGAACTAACACACATCTTCTTAGTTGATTCCACGCAGCAGATACTCATGTCCTCAGCGCTTCCAGCTGCACATCCTCCATGCTGCTCCTCGAGCTGCTCTCCTATCTTCAAAGCCCCCAGCCTGACGCCCAACCCGGCTGGAGTGCACTAGATGGCACTGTTTACAACAGCACCGCCTGAGCCAAAGCAGCAGAGCAAACACGCCATCTCACAAATTACTGATTTACAATCCTTTCACTAATCTAATAAATTAGATCGTGTATTATATAGTTTGTAATTACACAACCACAATAAACACAGTTAACAATGCACATCAGCTCCGATTTCCACAGCTGTTACTGCATTAGATGAGGAAAGATATGAAACAAGATATCAGATATGGCAATCAATGTGAAACAAGGAGATGATAAGATCAGTCACAATCTTTTTTTCCTCTTTAATGGCTCATAATGTCATTAAATCTGACTGCCATTATTTGCAAATACATTTAGCCGGTCCACAGGGGCTGTTTAATGAAAAGTGCTGGCTTATCATGCACTCATAGTATTTGTATAAGCTGGATATTTTACAGCTTTGATGCACCCACCTGCTTTATCACTGCACTCATGTCTGTTTATTGCATCCTCACTTTTTTAGCCTCTTTGTTGCTCTTTTGTTTGTCACTGTGCAACTTTCCATCTGTCTATCTGTTTTTCTGCCTCCTCATATTCCTGGATCTCTTTGTGTCTAGGCCTATGGGCAGGTTTCTGACAGGGGTTGCTCTGGTTGAGCCATCCACAGACATCAAAAGGCAAAGAGAGAGACAGGCTCTGTCACATTATGCGGGCCCTCCTCTCCTGGCTTTGATTGAGAGTAGTGATCCAAAACTGATGCGGAGAGGAGCCGGGGCTCACCTCTTGTCAACGGCAGATGTTCTCCACAGGCAGACAGGCGAGCAGCAATGACAACGTTGGATACGCTTTGTGGGCTCTGACATCCCCATTCACGCTTTGACACACTTGGTGATATCTCACTCAATGTTTGCCATTGTCTTAAAGAGATATCGATTGTAGCACACTTACACATAGGATTCAGGTGTGTGTTAAATACTTGTTGGTGAAGATTTTGTACATTTCTATGGAGCTGTGTGTCGGCTGTTTCTGAGGAATCTTAAATCTTTCCTGTGTGTACACACACACAACCACATATATACTGTACCTTACATTTAGCTTGACCACTATTTAGTTTGTCCAATTATACCTAATTATCTTCTGTCCACAGAGTTGCAACTTATATGCAGCTTTTCCATGGTGAGTTCAAAGCACTCAGAAGTGCAGTATTCCCTAATTCATATATTAGAATATGAACATGCATATTTTTTCTAGTTCTTCTACTTCTGACATGTGTGGCATTTTATAATTGGTTCTGTTGAGTTCCACTTTAATGTTGAGGTAACTAATGTCAAATAAAAGTCAATGCTTATGTCACTTTGTCTCCGCAGTTAAACTGCATCTGAGACTTGCTCAGTTACGCACAGTATCTGCAAATGCACCTCATGCAGTCACCTATGTGGTGTTTTTGGATGACACTGGAAAATGTAACTTGTTGCTTGAACTAGCAACCACAACAAATTTCTCAGTCCATCTGTGGAGTTAACAGTTCAAACTGAGGTCAGCACAGAACCATCATGTCAAGCTGCTCCCAGTGACTTAAATACATTCCAAGTGTGAGGCAACATGACCTATACTGAAGACACAAAGTGCCTCAATGACAGTGTACAGTAGATGACCTTCATTTATTTATTTGTTTTATATATTCTGGTGGATGCTGAGTATCAGATTTGACGATTTTGACGTTTAGCACACCATCATGAACCCGGCCCACATATTCATAGCCATCTGTGTGAAATATGCATCACTTAAAAACGTGTTGTGTTGGATCGATGTCATTTCCATGTGTCAGACTGTCCTGCTCACATGTAACGTGTTGCCAGATGATGGCCGTAATTGACAAGTCTCGCAGCTTTCTGTTAAATAGGTGCACCGAAGCTGAAGGGCCCTGTCAGATCTCAACCAGCAGCAGCTCTCGTGACTTTTCCAGCATTAAAGTTGACATTTTGTATCATACTAACATGTTATTTTCTCTTTTAAACACAAGTTTTCTCCACAGCTTCTGTCTCGCAGTTCTTGTGGTTTCTCCATCTGTGGCCCCTGCATAGCTCTACTGCAAGTGCTTTTGTCTGCACTTTTGTTTCTGATGATTCTCAACTATAGCACATGTTGAGATCATTAATTTCAAACCCTGCCAAAACCACTTCCCACACATGCATGGCATTCATTCCATCCCTTCTCCCCCCAGCTTGCTCTTTTCCCCTTCTCAAACATACACGCTCTGTGCTCTGTACTGTGTGAAGCAGGAGTAATCCTGTTCTTTTCAGTGAATCAGAATCACCATGTGGCTTTGTTACAGCAGGTACAGGCTGAAGCTGAGAGCAGGATTGCTATTGCCTTATACTGTGAATAAAAAGTGTAGCTCACACAGGTTTGTCAAAGAAATAAAAGGAAGACCTGAACGAGTGAGGATTTATGCAGGCAGAATTCCCTCATACCTCCTTGTTACACCTAACACTGCAAACCTGCACCATTTCAAATCAGTGACAGATATGAAATATTCAACAGCTGTATTACTATCACCACACACAGTACAAAAAAAAACCTATGCGTGCACACTTTTAATTTTGAAAACTTGATGATTATTGGTTCAAATAGGACTCGAGCTCCACAGCAGGAGCGGCTGCCTCTGGATCCGAGGCTGCATCCTTAACGAGTCTCTCTCGTTCTCAAGGGTGGGGGCAAAATGAAAGAGAAAGAGAAAAATGAGGAAAGAGAAAGAAAGATGGAAAGGAAGAGTGAGATCAATCTGCTGGAGAATGTCAGTGTGTGTGTGTGTGTGTAGCAGACAGACAGCTCTCTGGCATGGCAAATGCCTGCTGGTCCTGAGCAGAGCTGAGCTGGAAGCCTGCTCAAAGCCCTTCACCTTCACAGCCGGGCTGGCACGATGCATTGAGCATGGCTGGCATAGTGCGATGTTTATCACACAAAGGCACGATCAAAGAGCGCTGGTATCTGGCTGCACCACTTTCATCTGGGTTCCCACAGCTGACAGTAGCATCCATGGGGGGCTTTCCTCTCCTCTTTCTCCTTCTTTAATGGTCTCTCTCTCTCTCATCTCCCCTTACCTCTCTCTCTTTTCTCCTCTCACACATTTATCACTGCAGATAAGGAGACTTTATTTGAGATTCCATAGCCAAAGAAATTTCTCTCCTAATCAATGATGGCTTTAGAAACAGCCTGGGGATCAGGCGTTTCCTGGCTTGTAAGGGCGGGGGTGAGGGGGAGCTCACAAAGTTTGGCTTCAGTGTTCATGTTGCTGTTCCCCACAGGCCAATCAGCTTGCTTCTTTCACCTCTGCTTATTGTTTTCTGCCAAAACCAAACTACATCTGCAAAGACGTTCCCGCAACACGCGAAAACAGCAATGCAAAAAGAATTGGGGAGTGTGACAGCTCTAACTTGAACTTTGATAGTTGGTGTGCGCTTTAGCAGTTAAGACAGAAACAGCAAGAGGAGCCAAGGTCGTGAAGAGGTAGAGCTGGGTACAGATTGAAGTGGGATGCCATGGCTGAGGGCTCTGGATGAAATGAGGTGTTTATCATTCACCAACTGCAGCACTTCAGTTTGTGATTCAGACTTGCTACAGATGAAATGAGGTATTTATCATTCTCTAACTGTAACACTTCACTTCGTGATTTAGACATCCTCTAGGAAGAGACACTCTTTCCAACTGATATAGGCATTAGGTATTCCCTACATATCTCACTTCCTCCTCTGACATCCCACTATGCTGCAGAAAAAAGTGAAACGCCAAACAAATGGCTCCCATCAAACTGCCTCGTCCACCATGAGAAACAGTTACTCTTCAGCATACAGCAGCAGCCTCTGCGTGACTGTCGGGAAATGCGCAGTTTTCCCCTCCTCTGTGTGTGTGTGTATGTGGATCCTGTTGTTGCGATCAATCCCAATTTAACAGACACTGGCTCAAAGTCAACCTTCAGGGAGACATGAAAGCTGACAGGTGAGGACTCGCTGCCATCTCCCCGACTCACATCAAAGACACTGCAACAGTGGCGGCTCCAGAGGAAGGCGAGCACTTTCAGAAAGAACAAAGAGACTCAGAGAGAGGAGAGCAGGACTCGTCTTGAGACAAGGCATGACCAAGAGGCTGAATAGCAAAAGGGCATGAATACTAAAAAAAGCTTCCATCTGCCCCATACAGATTCTGAGGAATTCAGAGTGAATGTAATACAAATTCAATATGATGTTGGCCGTGTGAGGATAATTTGTTTGACAAAGACCGTGGGTTCAGGTGCATTTTTTTTTTTTCCCATTTAGCCTCAACTTTTTACTACAACTCAATACATGTTGGTGTGCACTTTTTTTGTTTTTGGATAATATAGGCACCAGAGTTTGACAATGAAGAAGAATCTATTGATCCATCCATTATCCTAACTGCTTTTCCTGTTAATGGTCATGTAAGGAAGAAAATGTCTGCTTCTGCTGCATTGATTTTCATCCTTTTTTCTCCAACTGTTTCTTGTGAGTCAGAGTGCAATGCCAAATCACTGCAGCACTCTTTTAAGATTTGACTTTTGGTTGTTTTAAAGACACCTGTGGTTAAATGCAGTTAATACTACAGGTCCCAGTTTACTGCTTAAGCAAGTGCAACAGGTCATTTTAACCAGTGCTGTCTCTCAGTTATTATGATCCTATTCAACTAAACAGTTTGTTCTGATGCATTTATTAACAGAAGGTCATTTGTAAGGAGGTTGCTGGGGATGTTAGTAGTTGTTATTTTGGAGACATAGGTTCAACTCCTGAGTCCTGCGCAGACAATAATAATAATAATAACTGATAGTTAATTAATCCCCTTGGGGAAATTCTTTGTGGAAAAAAAAACAAAAAACAAAAAAACTACACACTACAGAGCTAACATTCAAATACATTGCATTTATTTCATTACAGTAAAAGCCACCATGAGTTTTTCCAGTTGAACATGCAACAGCAATACACTTAATAATATATGTAAGGTGAAGACAGTAACACTGGATTACATGGATGCATTGAGACAATACTGTAACTAGAGAAGTCCTCACAGAATGCAAATATACCAAATGGCAGTTGTTGAAAAAACAGAGAATGCTAAAAATGAATTAGATCAATTCTTATGCAGGCATAACTTAGTTCTCCTCACTTCAATAAAACCTCTGGAAAGATTTGCAATCACAGCCCCAGTGCACTCACTTTTTTATTGTCTACCAGCTGTTGAAAAAGTTTACACTCCGAAGGAGAAGAAAGAGATGGAGAAGTCCTCTGAGGACCCATTTGTACAGCTCCAGCAGTTTAAGCTGCCATCTCTGGTGTTGCAGCAGGTGTGCATTCTTTGTGGGTTTCGCCTTAATTCAACTTCCAGAAAAAAAAATGCAGGGAAGAATCACAATTGTGAAAAAAAAAAAATCATAGTTGAGTCTTACAAATAATTTTTCACAGTTTTTGAGACTGATATTTTTATTTTGCTGAACAGTTTTCACCCACATGTCTACACAGCCTGTCCATTGTGTGCATGCACAGAGTAGATCAGCACACTGGCTGCATGGTGAAGATGTTCGTAAAAACAGAGATGTGAAGTTATTCAGTCTAACATGAGCAGTTCTTGAAAATGGAGCCCACACACTTGAATTACAATCATTACCTTTCCTCCAAAAGTCATTACACCACAGCTAATTAGCAGCACAATCAAAGCTGGAACAAGCAGCAGTGTTATTCAGCTTCCTGTTATTGTTGATTTGTCTGTATGTGTCTGAAGCTGATGTGAGATCTTTACTTGCAGCACCTTTAAAGCAAGGAGAGAACACCCAAGTCAATAGGTAGGTGTCACTATCAGTCCCATCTGATTGGCTGGTTTTACAGCTTCGTTTCTATCTCTGGAACTCATCCAATCATTAAAGGCCAGTATCTTTGGAGCAGGAAGTAAAGATTGCAACCCGTGGAACCATTTAGATCTCTCACAGATCTTTTTAATGCTGCCCATCGATCGCTTTTCCCTTTTAAAAACAAATGGACAACTCTGATGGTCCAAATTGCCCTTTTTCCCAATTACAGGCTCGGGGGGTTTTCAATCCTCCTGCAGAAACACTGCTTAACTTCAGATATAGATACTACTTGTGGCCTCGTCTGGTATGTATCTAAACATACAAAAACACACACATACACTTGTGCTGCGGGAGAAATGAATCATATATTTTCAGTCTAATTCATTACAAATCTTGCTTGAGTCAATATAAATGTGTTGTTATATCAGTAATCTGGATGTGGATTCATCTGCTGTGTGCATTCTTCTTTTAATAAAGAATATTTCACACTCAGACAATGCTGAACATAGTTCCAATTTTTCCCCATGGTCTGGGACCTTACAGTGGCCTTATTGAAAGCTACAAACCTGAACTCTCTTTCCAGACAGGCAGCCAAGCAGGCCTCTAAACACCAGGCCGACACTGTGTTCTACTTAATCTTGGATGAGGAGCAGCGGTAGCAGAATCCAAAGAAGGAATGAACTGGGAGCTGAAAGAGAGAAAGAGAGAGAGAGAGAGACGAGAGCTGCTGTCAACAAGCGCTTATGGTGAACAGATGTAGGGGAACTCCCTCACTACTCTTTACCCTGCAGCCATGCTTACACACACACCCACCCACCCACACACACATACACTTACTGTAACACACACTGAAGAGGAGGAGAAGCAAAACAATCATTTGGAGTAAATTCCTGAGATGGCTGAGATGGTTGTGGCGGATTCTGCACAGAAAGGCCAAAATTGGAGAAAACCAAAAAGGATTTTCAAGTGAAGAGCAGTAAACATGGCGTGTACGGAAGAGTTTTTTTTATTGGGTGGTTTTGCAGGAATGCCACTCTGACTGAGGCCAGAGTGAGTTAGAACAGTGGTCTACAGGCTTGATTTATCCTCTTCCCATGTGGGACATAGTTCCTATTTGACAGTGAAGCAAACATAAAGCAGCTGGCTCATTGAGCAGCTCCTAGAAAGAGATGCTATCAGTCAGTGGGCTTTATTTTACTTTAGTCACACCACCCAACTCTTTCTCCACCCATTCATTGTGCATTTATCAATACAGAGAGTCTTACATAACAGTGTTTTGCTGCTGAATTCTTGTAGTAAAAGGTAAATTTTGATGACAGTGTGTGGTCTCAGAGTCTTTTCCAAGACATATCATGTTAAATATACTCTACGATACTCTACTCAGTTTCTGCACTTTCTTAACTGCCTTTTTTGGGTTAAAGACAGAATTAAACTCAAATCATTAGTGGAAATAACTCTCTTAACCTGCGGTTTCAGTAACCAGTCAAAAAATAAAATAAAATAAATGTGAGATCACAGTACTCTGCTAGTGTTGCAATTTTCACTTCTGTGCCTCAATCATGTGCCTAGGTCACCTCATTACTTCAGAGAGTTCACACAGGATCAATGTACTATTTCTCAGTAAACGTAGTCTCCTAGTTTAACATCCTTTTAATGCAGATCAACAAGTAACTAACAGAATAGTAAAAAAAGACTGAGCTAGCCTGATGTTTGACAAATTATCCAATTAAAATATATTCAGGGAAATATGATCCTGGCACTAGGAACTGAGTGGACTTTAACCATCACAAGCAAATAGCATGAACCCAGGGGGAAACTTAACTACGACAAAACATCAATGAATAAAAGCTAAAAGACGACCTGTAACATGGACAAATGGACATATCAAGTCAAGTTTATTATTAAGAGCACATTTAAAAACCACCCAAGTTGACCAAAGTGCTTTATAAATAACAAAAAGTCACCTACAAGGTAACAGTAAAAAAAGAAATCAGCAAACTTTCAAACATTCATTGTGGAACAGTTATGAGCAAATGAAATGATCTATGTAAGGAACTAGAATAGGAGCAGAAAGGTTCAGAAAGACAGGCTAATATCCAAATACAGTAAATTTGGGAATGATCATAGTCCAGCATTGAGAAAATGAAAGTTAGTTCTAAAAGGAGTAACCTGTTAAATACAGTTAAATGTCAACACTAGATCAAAAATGACTCCACGATGTCTGACGGGGGCATGAAGATTGTATCTCAGAGGCCCCAAGTGTCTGGTTATACCCCCTGTGATGTTTGGGGTAGACAGTCACATTCTGCAGATAGTAAAGGATGACCTTAATTAAATTAGTATCACCTGCATTCAAAGGAAGCTATAAATGAGTAACATCTGCATAACATTTAAAGGATACATGGACAAATGAGCACATAAAATAATTACCATCTAACAGCAGACTTATTTAATGTGTAGCTTGCATCTGGAATCACACATATTGATCCATATATGCTCTTTGTTGGTTAAATGACATTGTCTTCCCCTTCCATTTCTTTTAAGAAGCTGCTGATTCCTCAAGATTCAAGATTCAATTTGATTCGTCACATACACAGTTATAACAGTACAACTGGCAGTGAAATGTACCACTGAGTCACTCTATAGGCTATGCAATAATAGAAGAAAATAAAGTAAAATTGAAGTTAAAAAAATTAGAGTTGCCCACATGGACAGCATCACTGATCACATGTATAAAATGTGACTCTACATTTTGTCACAAAGTGACCAAATCGTATTGAACCTTGTGCTGGGTTAAGCTATAACTGATGTCAGTGAGAATCATCAAATGTACATGGCTAGCTTTTGGGTGAACTGTTCCTTTAAGGCCAGTAAACACTAAGCTAGTGACTGCTGCTCAGCCTTGAGTGAGGTGTTACACTGTGGCTGTGAAGACATTTGACACTAATTATTTACTTGCTTATCTGCTGTTCAGATTTTGATTACCCAGGGTAACCTGCAATGTTGCAGCCTTGTCATCTGACCTTGGCAGAAATCCATGTACACAATTGGATTAGTTGCAGACATTGGTTTTTACTGTATTGGCTCTCTCCAATCTGTGACATACAGTTTGTGCACATCTGGTCAATAGACCTTTCAACCCCCATTGTTCAGCCATTAACCTCTTTACAGTACGTCGCAGCCTGCATGGGCACGTCTTTATCGTCCATTGCTTTCATCATTATTCACATGACAAACAGCTGTTATTAGTCAGAAAGGCCTCTGCAGGCCTGAGTTAGCTTTCCAGGCTTTCATTATACTTCGATTCAACCGCCTTAATTACTTTCAGTTGGCGTGAACACCTCATTTTTGAGCATAATCTAATTCAATACCATCTCATTTAGGGGCTGATAGAATGAGAGCAGAGATAATTTGCTCAGTTTGGTATCTCACTGGGATTAAATGTTTGTCTTGCAAAGTAATGATCATGTGTTGAAAATAGGAGGTTCTATTAATTTTTACGTTTGTGCTCAGAGAGCGAATGGGGCAGGTTTGCACAGGCTGCATACCAGTGCTCTAAACACAGACATACCTAATGTGACCTAGTAAGAGTCAGTGGCTCATTTCACCTCGGGCAGTGTTACACTTTACGTCAAGGGTTCAAAGAATGCAGTTTTCAGTCTGCGCACATCTGGTCTATTATCTAAGGACCGCTAGAGAAAAGATTTGCTTTGTTGACAAGTGTTTGTTTCTTGACAGAAAAGAGCACAAAGTGAAAACGCTTTGTGGAGGAGGAAAAATGTGCTGTTTGCTGAAACGCTTCTCTATAAAAAATCAAATCATCCTCAGAATAATAATAAATACATGTTAAATTCTATTTCCTTCTTAGTTTAACTTGGCTTGTTTGCTGCATCTGCCTGACACAGACAGAATAAACGATGTAACAACGCAGGAAACATTTCTTTATCAAATCTCCACCAAACCCCAGTCCTACTTTTCAAGCTCTAAGGAAAAGTGATTGTTGTGTTCGCATGAAACAAGAAAGGTGATGGTGTCTGTCTGTCAGCAGCGTTCCACGTGATTCGTGTCCAGCAGTAGACAACCTCGTGTCCCCAGATGTCACGCGCAGGTCAGACCTCAGGCAGGAAGAAATGAATGAAAGCAGAATTAATTAGTCAACACTGATATTAAAGACACATAATAAGTCATGTTTGTGATATATGGAATATATGGTATATGTGATGCTTTTTATCCACACTGACGGTGCGGTTCTAGGGACTGCATGTCAGATGTGAGCACCACCTTTCTCAAGACTGAACCTCAACATTGGATATTGGATGATTACCCTGACATTTACCTACTGAGCATGTTAGCTTTCTGATATTAGTATTTAGCACAAAGTAGCATTAAGTATAGTCTCACAGAACTGCTACCATGATAGTATACTGTTGTTCTGTACAAAGATGATGGAGGCAGAAGAGGAAGAAGTGCCTTGCTCCAGGGCACATCATCAGCCATTACTGAGTCATATAGGATCAGTCAGTCACTAATTAACTCTCCACACAGATTTTCTCAGCTTGTCTTGGGATTCAAATCTCTAAATCCTCTCCCACTCTCACTGTCTTCCCCCCCCCCCGTCTCT
The DNA here is from genome assembly GCA_032362345.1 of Sandelia bainsii. Taxonomy (NCBI): domain Eukaryota; kingdom Metazoa; phylum Chordata; class Actinopteri; order Anabantiformes; family Anabantidae; genus Sandelia; species Sandelia bainsii. The sequence goes on from JAUMHL010000013.1 coordinate 32,740,604, forward strand.
TCTACATTTACTTTCTGGTCTGCATGGACTACCAAAGTGAGCACTATGAAGGATTACCCTCCCCAGATGTAATCCAATAAAAAAAAAAGCAGGAACTGATTTCTTATCTTTCTAAGATGCTGCATTTCCCCTCATCTCTGAGAACACACGGCCAGCATTATCAGTCATTTGATTACCTTGAGTAAAAATGGATACAGAACAGCAGCAGTTTCAGCCTCGAGAGGCCTGACTTGCACATTGAAATCCAATTGAAGGCTGTACCTTATGTATTTGTTTAAGATTTGGGAATAATTAACTGGAGTAAAAGCTGTTATGGCTGCACAATGGGATTAAGTGAGGCATGAAGGGTTTTTGAGTTCAAGACAATGTAGCCTTGAGAGCACCTTTTTCCTGCCACTTTACTTTTATACACGATTATAAAAAGCATCTGTATATCAAAATGTTCTAGATTCAAAGGACATATGGCCATTAGATGTTTACTACTGTATGTGCATGTGATGTGTCTATGTGCATGCTGAATCAGTCTCACACACACACTGTACTTCAGCCCGGGGCATCGGCAGGCTAACAGATGTTGGTCACAGAGGACAGCTGATACTGTGAACTGACTGCACTCGCAAACATGTGTTTCCCTGACTTCCATATGGACACAGCACATGCAGCACATACGATCATCACCCTGACCAATGATAACATGTTGAGCCATGTTAAACCGATAATGAACTCAGTTCTGAGCTGATGAATACTACACACTTTGCATTTTTGGGACTGTGTCCTTTGGGTTTCTTTTATTTTTTTGGTTGAATTGCCTAAACAGCCTTGAGACCTTTGTTTTCTGTAGGAGTTGAGCTTGTGATAAATTGATTTTGAGTGTGTGTAACATTAGAGGATGGGCTTTTAAGCAAATCCAGCATTCTGCATTTGACCTATAAACCGCTGCAGACGTCTCTTTGTTGCGAGCTTTATGCTGAAGTGTCCTGAACAACGCTCGCTGTAATTGCTAGATTATAATTGCTCTGTCAGGTTACGGTGAAGCTTTAGCTCCCCTGAGCCACACCCTGATCCCTGCATAAGGATGTGATTAACTGCCACCTCCTGTCATTAACTGTGAGGGCTTTAGCCAAATAGGGTTGCTCTAAGTGCATAATTGTCATATTAGACCCATAGCTTGGTACGATCAAGTATTGGAATCAAGTTTCTGGTGGAAGTGGCTGCTGGCAGGCCATAAGTACATGGCAGAATTGAGTGACTTTTTAGCTCTTGTTCCTGCAGTGATGTGTGACAGCTGAGCTGCCATGTGATGTTCAATTTGCCGGTCTGCTAATATAACCACACACACCATCCGCGAATGAAAAGAATATTTTTTCCTGTGAATGGTCTATAGCTCAAGGGCCAAACATCTTCAGGGTGACATGCAGCAGTCGTGCTACTTTATGGAGTATAGCATTAAAGCCACAGGAATGAATCACTTGCTCTTCCATATGAAACAGTAACTGCCAAAAGCAGCAGCCAGGCAGCAGTTGAAAACAAATAAAGCAAAACACACATTTACAGACCTTCAGAGAACCTGTCTGTGTTGTATATCACACTGTAAGTGTTGTACAGATTGCTGTAAAGAGCTCTATCCCTTTGCTTGAACTGGTAGAAACAGGGCATTGATCTCCCTCACCTTGGCTGCACTGTGATGCCTCTGCAGACAGATGGGAGAAGGTGGGGGTGAGCAGTCTTTCATTGGAACATGCTCAGAAATGTATAAACTCAGTGGTCTCTTGACGGTACTTCAGAGATGAGCCCAGTTTTGCTTAGATTGCCTAAGGATGGACTCATCGGAGCAGTTAGCATCACTTTGTAACTGAGAAGGCAAAAACAAGATTTTTTACTAGGGGGTCAGGGAGAGGCGACAGAACAGAGGCCCTCAGCAGAAAACAGGGTGAGCTAGAAACAGAAAAAAAGAAGTATATTGTTTACCATGACAGATTTAACACATCATGCAAATAATTTCCCTGAGTGGTTTTAATGGGGCTTCAGTCAGATCTGCTGATGAATAGACAGTTTTGTTTCATGTCCCCAATGCCATTCTGAGGTTCTCCATTTAGAGGGATTTTCTGCAGAGCAGGGATAATGGAGCATCAGTAGGGAACCCAGGAGGAAGGATTTAGATGTGTTTGAATTGACTCAGACATTTTGTTAAGTGCCATTGTGCATGGCCCGTTTATCCCCCTCTACTCCTCCCCCCCGTTCATTCATAACCACTCGCCCGTCTCTTTCATGAAGAGTTATGGCAAGGATTTGTGCATCTGTGTGTATTCAGTTGTGTTGAAGGTGTGTGGTAGGGAGTGCAATAGTGCCCAGACCAAAACAAAGGGCCTTCTATTATAAGGCCCAGTCAAGTATGCATTGTGTGTGCTAAGCGAATCATGACGGCATTTACACACACAACCACACTTGCACACATACATGTGGACAAACAAGTCCAGCTAGGTTATTGAGACAGAAGCAGTGTAGGCCTTTGCGTCGGGCCTGAGTGGGCCGGGTCAGCTGGAGGTAGAAGATGCTATTGTGTGGGATGGACAAGATGAAGCAACGCAGGGACTGAGGGAGGAGGGTGGAGAGGTAAATCTCTCACAGCTGCTCCATTTCACTATACTTAACCCCAGCAGGCCAGTTCAAGGGGAGTGTATGGTTTACAGATCCCTAACATCTGTATGCGCCGTGTGCGTGAGGAGAAAATGGTTACTAATGCAATCAAGGTCTCATTTACATCCCGTGGTGCGTCCATGCTGGGTGCAAAACTGCATGCTTCATCACAGCCTCTCTCTGCTATAGTGTTTAAAATGCTCAGAGCACAATGTAACAAATGATTCCCCTCTCTTACTCTCTTCCGTTTGCTCCTTGTCTTTGAGTCACTGTTTTCACAATACAATCAAAGAACCTTCACAGAGTTCACATTAAACATAAAAAAAACTGAAACTGTAAAAAGCAGCAGAAACATCAGATCAGTTCTAATTAGACACCAAGTAGAATTTCAGAATTGAAAGAAACTGGAATTTTAAGTTAGACATGAGAGGTTTTGGCTTAAGAATACACAGCATTGTCATTTCTGTCTCAAGATGATTAGAGACATTCGATTTCAAAATGTCAGAACGATAAGCAGGGTGTAGTTTGGCAACGTCTCTTCAAGACGAATAACTGAGTTTTTAAAAATTCAACATGGAATCCAAAACAGCACTAAAGTTTCTGGGACCAGGAAATCATAATGTTGTTTTAAATTTAAAATGGTCTGGTGTGGGGCAAAGACAGGAACCTCAGTTTTGGTGTGATTTAACTGTAAGACACTATAGCCTCTTTTAAGACAGCACTATTGTGCCAAATATCCACAGTGTTGTCCTATATACATAAAAGGTACGATACCAGCACAAAGAGTCATTGTTGACCTTCCTGTATGCCGTCACAAACTGTAGTGAAACTAGTGCAACTGCAAACTGCAAATACATAGAGTGGGACATCATCAGCATAGCAGCATTCATTTAAAGGGACTGCAGAAGAAAATTTAGATTAGATTAGATTAGATTTCCATCATATTGATGAATGAGCTGTCCCTAATGTACTAACAAATGTATATTTGTTAATTTAGAGAAACAGCCAAACTGGTAGATAATGTGCCATAAAGGGAGCAAGTAAACAGAGAATTTAACAAGTCCCATGACTGACTAATGCAGAGCTGTGCAGAATAAAGGAGGACGATCAGACACTTTGTCAGTAATAGACAGGAAGACCTGGCTTCATCTAATTAAATATTATTATCAGTAAGTAAGGAAAACTCAGATACAAGTTTCATTATAACTGACCTGCAACAACAACTGAAACACATGACATGGAAACACGCTGTATAATGCGGATGTAGTGTGGGAAAAACAAGTCATGCTGCAGTGGCTGAATTCCAAATAAACAAAGTGTACATGGAAAAAATAGCCACAAACTGGTGAAGTCATAGTACCAGTATCTAACATCTGTACTACATCCATGTTAACATGTCAACAATGGCCGCTCAATTGTTATTGGACGCCACGAATGCTATCCAGGACACAGTGCACATCCTTTAACTGTTTATAGTTGCTGGAGTGAGGAGAGATAAATGAGCGGGCCTGGGTTTCTCTGTGACTCACTTGCGGAAGATGAGCATTTATGAATAGCGGCCTGGCTGAACAGAACGAGCCGCGGTTCTCCTGCGTTGCTTAACAAAGTTTGTAAGCGGCTGTGAACTCCAGGAAACAGATGCAGCCTGATAAGTGGAGAGGATATCATATTGTGTAAGTGTGTGTTTTCCTATTGTAAATACGATGTGTGCTCTCACACTTCCAGCTGCTTCCCTGTTCCATTCGACCTCTGGGACAATTGGCTCAGGGCGACGTGAGCAGCCGGTCGCTCTCAGGGAGTCCAGAGGCCACTGTGACCAATGACTCTGCCCCCCCCTCACATCTCTTCAGAATAAAAGAAAGGTAAATCACAGTTGTTTATTCCATAAACGGAGGCAATCTTCCAAGAGCCTTGCTCGCCGTTAACCTGAACTGTGCCATGCTGTACCAAGCAAGGAGCCTACCAACAGCGTCTAAAGTGGGGAGTGTGAACAGGAGGGATGTGAGCAAGCCTGCTGCAATCTGGCACTGATGTGAGCAGAAATGGAAAAGTGAAGTGAATCACATCTGTTTATCTGCATGTCTCAGACACTGTTTGTATGGGTCCTTGGAAAAAGTATGTGCGTGCATGTGTGTGTGTGTGTGTGTGTGTGTGTGTGTGTGCAAAAGATGCCAGCGTGCACACGTGTGCACGCCTGTGATTGTTTGCAAGTGTAGACTTGAGAGGGAATGAGTCACCAATGTGCTATTACACATCCCCTGGAACCATTAGTAGCAGAGCAACAAACAGACAGTACAGTACACACACATGGGCCAACACCCACACCAGCACATGTCTAAACACTCATATTAAGACATACTGTAGACCCACCATGGCCTTTAGTAATAAAGTCTCATCTATTGTAGAACAACCTAATGACTCCCATGAGGATCGTATTTTGTTGTTGTTTTATTCGACACAGAGAAATTACACTTCGTCGACACAGTACAAGAAGTGCAGTACATCATTTTTATTCCATGCTGGATGTGTGATCTCCACCTTTATCAGGCTTATAAAAAGGTGACCTTTCTATGAAATAAGCACGGACCCTCCCTTACATGAAGTTAATTCCAGGCAACATTACACAGGTGTTAGCATGGAATATCAATGCTGTTATCTTATCCTTTCTATTATTTTTTTACAGGCTGCAACTTTCCCTCTGAGCGAGGAAACTTCCCCCTTAGTGATATGGACTTGGTGAAAGATATTCCTGTGTAAAATTCATGAATTCATAACTTTTGGGGGTATATTTCACCACTGATCTATTGGGCCGTGATAAGAATTCAAAGGTGAATGGAGCTGGAGGACATCTTCAAAGCAGCCGAGGACATCACAGGAAAACCAATGAGGCGCGTTGCCCTCCTCCAACTTCCTTAGAATACATTCCATGTGCCTCTCCCCAGTGTGATACGCTGTCAGACAAAATTGGACGCCATCACTGTCCACTGCCATTAACTTGATTTACCCAGGGGTTTCAGTCAAAATCTGAAAAAAAGTGGTTGCATCGGCAAGTTTCTTCAGAATTTGTTAAACCACGCAAAGACATATGAAGAAGAAGGACACTGATAGCTGCATTCACACTAAAGGACACTATTAAGCCAAGAAAGACTTCATCATGTTGAGTTTCCACTGTAGATAAACACCGAAGCTACAGTGTTGTCTCCTGAACATTATCAAAGCCAACAGCTTTTTGCATGTGTCAGTCGAGGTAGATAACAGCTGCTAGATAGAATAGGACAAGGAGACAATCAAAAGCAGTTGGCTCTACTGGAGTTGACAGTGGTCAGCTTCTGGAGGTGATAAAGGCCTTTGAACCTGAAAGCTGCTTGAGGCACCCCCCCCCTTTGTATCCTGTATCCTTCATTGCCCCAGCCCACCCCCCACCCCCCTCGAGTCTGGCCACAGAGGGGTCTACTTTGATTTAAGCCCCTCGAGTCAAGAGAGCTCTCTTCATCTCTGCTGGAGAGCAAGAGATGGAAAGAGAGACAGAGTGAGAGAAACAGTGAAGTTGCCCAGAGCTATCAGATAGTGGTTCATCTGTGCTGGCCACTCAACTGAAGGCCAGGTCACCATTTTTGACCTCAAACACTTGACTTGGAATGCAGAAAAAAAGCAGATAAATGCCTCTGTGAAAGCTGCAGTATGGACAGCAAATCCCTGTCTTAAAGCACAAAGGATATGTGTAACTCTACTATCTGTTACTGGATAAACCAGAGGTTTCTTCTTTCCCTTTGAGCTTAAACCTAATTTCAGACTCACCCAAATCACAGTTCATAGTTTCATTCAGGGCTGCTCATCTACACCTCGTATTTTATGGCTCAGACCTTCAGATACACTCAACACCAGAACAGGGAAAATATGTTCTATGATTGGAAAAGTCTCTTCCGCAAGGAGAGACTCCCTGAGAGATGTGCAGGCTAAGGCTATGGAACAAAAGCTTTCCCTGCTTAAAGGTTATTATGGTTCATGTTATGTCTGCCTGGCAAGTGCACTGTCTTGGCAGCCATAGCAGATGAACCCTGTTCGTTGTTCTGGATGGATTTACACTAGAAACATTCCGAATGAGGATCTATAAAGACGAGGATGTTTCCCTGAGAGTGGAACATTTTGACTATGCCTGTCAGATTCTAACAAGTATTTCAAAAGGGACATCGCTGCATTTGTTTTAAAGTCTGCACTCAAAATAAAATGCAGCACTGAGCCAGGGTTTTATGATGAGGTGGGAAAGGTCAGGGGGTTACAGGGGCAGCCAGTCATTGGGCAGAGCGATGAGCACTGCTGCTCAGCCTGCTCAATCCACCATGCACACAAATCCGGTGTGTCCACCCGTTGCAAGTGTGCATGCATGCACGGAGACACTAATACATCCTCTACATATAACAGAGCATCTATAATTGCATCTCTACTTGAGAACAGGGGAAAAAAATAACTTAAGGCCTGAGCTGGCTGATATTGCTGCAAAGTCAGAGTGTATTTAAGCAAATTGAGTTACATCTGGTTGGGCACATTTGTCTTTAAATCAGGTCCTGTTTTCAGAAGCACCAGCCTCGCTGATCATTTTATCAGTTCTTTAAGCGACATAACCCCAGGAGCACTATGTATTGAAATAATACTTCTCTCTTTCTTGCCATTTTGGGAATGCTCAAATGTTCTGTCTGCAAAACCAAATAAAAAGCAAGCAAGGAGCTGTAAAATTGATTAATCCAGTCATTGACTCTCAGTGTGTTATTTCTTGTACTTGTGACCACTAGGGGATAATGGCTTGCACTTTATTGGTAATTAACAGTTATTATGATTGAATATTACACTCATGTAGAATGATATCTTTATATTTACTGTCTGTCTGTCACTTCATTGTTGAAAATCAATAAAAGGGGGGAGGGTTGGGTGCTAGGAGAACTGTGTGTGTTGTGCTTGATGAGGCAAAGTAGAGAGACCATTAATTATTCAACACTCAAATCACAAAAATAAAGATGGCAAAACCAAATTGTTTTGAACATTTCCTGAGGAAAATAAAATGTTGGCAGGTCTCCCAAAATGCTCTTTGAAAATGCTCTTTGAAGGTAATGAGGCATGCTTGTGGCACACACAAGCAGAGCGGTGCCACGGCAAAAGCAGCATGTTCTCAATTGGGTTTCTTTTTTGCTTACGTATCACTTTAGTAAGGCATGTGTAGCGCATTTCTAATGAAGTGCAAGATCGCGCCCTACCCCCACCGAGGGCACAAATGTCTTTTAAAGAAAAAGAAGTGGTGCGAAAGGTGGAGCAAATAGAGGAAACTTTGTGCCTTGGGTCCTGAAGACTGACAGAACAACGCCTGCAACATCGTTTTTTTATGTGACTCTCATACTGTGAGAGCATCCGAACTAATCAAAATTCACATTTTTCTACCAGAACAGAGTGTGATCTCACTCTTCTCTCTATTAAAAACTATCACACTCTGTTCACTGCAATGAGCAAGGTTGTGCTATCAAACTCACTGTTACACTGGCCATTTTTATTGGTAATGACATATGAGAGAATATCCAATCTCGTAGTTAATAATACATGTGAGGTAAGGGAGAAAATAATATTTTTATTGTGTCTCTAAAATCCTTCAGAATGTGGGGAAGAAAAATGTGAAAAACAGTGGTTATTAGCCAGGTTTTTGGTGATAAAAATGACACAGAAGTCATAAACAATTTATGCGAGGAACCACAAAATGGAATTTCAAACTTCTATAACAATGTATTTATTGGATAAGTAGATAGGCCTGTTCAATAACAAATACCAGCAGAGATGACTAGGAGCAAAAGAGGAAATTATAAAACTGAAGGACAACATAAAGAGAGGTTTCGAAATTCAGTGAATTATGTTTATGCACTAAAAAATCTCTCCTAAAAATGTTCAGTAGCTTTCAAAGCAAAGACAAAAAGATTTTTTTGTACACAAAATAGATTAATCTGAATATGTTTGTCTGTCTAATATTATGGTTTTGACTTTGCATGTGTGCTTCTACATCAGATGTCAGTTAAAGGCCGGTTCATTTTCTGTTGTCAACAAATCCCACAAAAAGACTAAGACCAAAAGTGAATTAGCCTCACTTACTTTGAATACAGAACCTAGTTCTTCATCTGTGCCATAAATCTCCATTGTACTTTTAAAAACACATCAGCGAGTCACTGCACTGGGTGATGTTTCTTCATCTTGAAAAATGCAACCATATTTTTTTTTAAAAGAGGAAATTTTGTCTTGACATCTTTTTTCTTGTAATGCTACCACTCTTCTTGCAAAAGGAAATGAAGACTGTGTAAATGAGGTAGGTTAAGTTTAACCAATCCTTTCAACATGAATATTTTACTGCTACTGTTTTTAAAGCAGGCCTGTCAACAAAGAAGCTGGAATTTTTTAATCGAAAAGGACAGTGAAGAACCAAATGGTTCTACAGTATGTTGAGCTACTTAGGGACGTCATATATGTATTAAAATACAGATCCTAAAAGATGCAAGTTGAAATGAAAAGTCTTCCTGCAGAATCCATATAGAAACAATGTCCTTCAAATCTATTCTATCCTAAACAGATGAAGAGGAGGAAACCAAATCCAGCTAATCTGTAATGCATTAGCAAGCACACTAACAGTATGTTACAGCCCATTAGTGGTTAACAATGATAGCTGATTTTCAGATGGCACACATAGCCATTACAGTAATTCGCTCCAGCCTGCGTCAACTCCCCAATGACAACCGCTGCTTCCGGCCCTGACGTTAGATCAATAATGCAAAACCTTAAAGTTCTGCCTTGCGGTTTCATTTAAAAGTGCTTCCTCTCAAACTAATGATGCAGGTTAATTGGCTTGTCATCATTTGGGAGTTTACTAGGAAAGGAACAGGGGCCGTTTAAAAAAGAAACACTCCAGGGATGTGCCATGTCTCCTCTGTGTATTGCCTCTGTAGTTTTATTGATGGGTTTTCCATGTCTTGGCTGACCACCAAGTTGCTGGACTTGTGTGTTTTTTGCTTTTCACAGGGTCAATATGGTTAAGAGGAAACAGTTTGCCAAGGAAACAGTTCGAAAAGCAGCTGAGATCAAGGACCTGAAAAAACAAGTTTCATGATGAGTCCAGCCCGACACACTTTTCACCCTGGATGCATGCATGAATAAATGAACACAGTAACACAGCAACAGTCCATCACTGGAAGCTCCAGAAATAAAGCTATAAAGCTATAATGGTAACTGACGTCCACATGATCCTGCCAGATTGTCCTTGAGGAAGACACTTAACTCCTGTCTACTCGTCTATCACTAATGGCTTTAACTGCCTCGAACATACACAAACGCATAGATTCAGATGGTCAAACATATGGTTCATTATGTACACTCTGCCCATACTCTTGTCCCTTCTGGTTTCCTTCCCACGTATCACCCCTGGGGTCGGCCACCTTCATCGATTGCTGCCTCTTATTAATCAGACTCTGGGTGGACACTACAGCCCTGCCATTTGTTAGTGGCTCTCCAACAGGATGCCATTAGAGCGTCACTGTCGCACATTATCCTGAATAAGTCATGAGGAGGCCAGTAAAGCTGCAACATCCTCCTACATTAGGATAAACGACTTTCAGACAGGGAGGAATGAGGCACATTTTGTTAATATGCATGCAGGGAGAACAAGTGAGGGAGCATAAGATAGAGAGACAGATTGAGAAAGAAAGAAAGAAAGAAAGAAAGAAAGAAAGGCACAGATACGAGCTTTAAGGACCAGGGACAAACTAAAGTCTCTACGGAGAGAAGGACATTCAAGATAATTTGCTGAGAGAAGATGCAGACTAAGTGCTTTTGTTACAGTGAGAGAGGTAGAATCAGGACTGATAATTCCAATACAGACACTCAGACCTTAAATTTGGTATTAACAGTAATTTCACTCATACCTCTGTTAAGGACCAAGTTTTCTACCACAGAGCTTTACAGTATTATTTATTACATTTGCAGGTCTGACCCACTGACCCCTAAATTACTACTATTACCACAGCCAGTGTTATTCTGGTAGTTCTGGATATCTCACATCAACACCAAAACTCCCTTTTCTTGATTGTGTTTACCAACCTTTCTGCTCAGAATTCCAGATCCTTATACAGTAATGGTCATACCTCTCGTTACCTGCCTATGAGCCCAAGGCTGGATTAAGCTGTTGTGTGGTTGGCAGCATCTGGAGGACACACATGGTCTGATGTGTGTGCTGCGGTGCTGGCACTGGTGGGACCCGTGTTGGTGACTTTTCAGTCAATTTGGCATCTGTAAGAGACCACTCTGATTGGCTGTTCAGCTTAGTGAAACACTGCATGAGAAGGTCTACAGTGCCATTTACATCTGCACCCCAGACCATCAGGGCACCTAAAGGGACCACCACTGCATTGAAGGAATAGTTATATTTTGGAAACTGCACTTATTCTCTTTCTTGTTGAGAGTTAGATGAGAAGATTGATAGTACTCTCAAGTCTCTGTGGTAAATAGAAAAGTACTGTAAGCCATAGTTAAACCTTAGCTTAGCATTGCCAGTGGAGCTTTAGCTGGTTTTTTTAAAAACCATCATACAAAAAGTAATAGTGTTTGCAGTTCTAAATGTTCTGTCAGAAGTTGTACAGTCATCTCATTTATTCTTGTCACTTAGGGGGAAATGCTTCTTCATTGCAATAACACAAGTAGCAACTGGGAGAAACTGGCAGCCAGGCTGAGCCCCTGTAGAACTACAATAAGTAATTCCTATCATTCGTTTTCAGTCTTCATTGTTTTCAGTCTTTGTGCTTGAGCTAAGTTAATCACCCAGGCAAAAGGTTTATATTAGTCGTGAGGATATTGATCTCATCTGACAATCGGCAGGAAAACAAATAAAATCATTTTAGATGTATTTGTTAAAACTGCATCGCTAAATTACATAATTAACTGCTCTGATTAAGGCTTTAAGGCAGGACCTGCCCTCAAGATTAGGTGAGTATCTTATTGTCTCAGTTTATATTCAGTTTACATGCATTTTACTGCATAAATGTGAGGTTAATGATGTTAACACAAACTAATTAGTAACTTATACATGCACAACGAGAGCCGGGGAAATAGAGTGTCAATAGGGTCCACAACTCATTTTGCCTTGGGACCTCCTAGGTTAATCTGGCCTTGACTAAGCTCATTATGGTTTTAAAAGATACAACTCTCACCCCAATATGTGTGTTCATGATGTTGTTGTTATTTTTCTATCCTTGTGAGACATTCCCATTGAGTTCGTTTTTTTCCCATTCAAATCAGTGGCACCAATATACTGTAGTAGTTGGTTCCAGAGAGTGTTTTGTCTTTTGTTACATATTTCACTGCATCATTTACTGCTGTGATGGAATGCTGATTGCTGAGGCTCATTCTCTGCAAAGTGCTTGGAGACAGACTCTTGCTGAAGGTCTATATAAATAAACCAGACTTGTAAACACAAGAGAAATACGGTGTGCCAGCAAAAACAATTTTTCATAAATAATAATTGGTTTCCACTTTGGGATATGAGTGTCAAATAAATAGCTTGAAACTGAAGTAGTTGTCAGTATAAAATTTCCAAGTCATAACGACAAATTCCAGAATTTACTTGATTTACTAATTGAAATGATTCTCAAAGATGCCCATAGTTTTCTAGCCTTTTCTTTTTACATTATCATAATAGGCATTTAAACAGTACCTCTTCTTAGAGTCTGTGTGAACAGTTCGTTTTATTTCCATGACAGAGACAGCTGGACCACTTGCTTGTTCCTTGAATAATTTCTGTAAATTTACTTCTAGTAAAAATTCACATTGGTCAGGAAAATATCAAAGGACAGCTCCATAATTCACAGCCGCCCCACTGGAATGCAAAGTGGCTGTGGCTTAAGAGCTGGTGCTTGTTAGCAGATATTTAGTGATGATAGCGTCTGCTGCTTGGAAGACAAGATGGATCCCTGCAGGGCCAGTCGCCCTCTCCACTCATCAATAGACAGGGTCAAACCATAGCTTCATTGGAGATAGCAGATGCAATGTGAAAATATCACCATGGCATTTATAAGGAAGGTCTGTCTGCGGGGTGAAGAGAGGTATAGTTAACTAACTCATTGTGGAAGCAGTCAAGCAGACAGGCTGCAATACTTTTAGGAGGATTTTACTTGCCCCCTGGCTTCCACAGACATTAGAAGGGAGCTTCTTGTGAAATCTTCCCTGATGTGCCTCATCCTGCTTCTTTTTCATTAAGGAGGCTGGAATGCAGAGAGGACGCCCTTTGAGCGAAGAAGGGTAGACTCATCATGTTCAGCTGGAGGAGCTGTTTACAAGAACATGCTGGCTTTTAGGGAAATTGGGGGCATGTGTCTGGGTCTCGACAATGTTGAGCGCTATGACCAGATAATTCGTGTGAATAGGGTTTGTCTCTCAGCTGAACTCTGGTTAATTAAACAGAACCCGATGAGGAAGTTTTCAGAAAATCAGAAGTTTAATGAATTTCTGCTGAGTCAAAATGTGTCAGGAGGTAAAGCGAATGAGTCATGGTGTTGGGGTTGAAAAGAAACACAATACTCGAGCAGAACTGGAGTTTGATGTATTGTTTTTCATCTACTTCATAAGCACCAAATAACATCAGGGGTGACAGATAAAGAAACATGGCCGACACTCAGAGCAGGAGAACCTTTAAGCTCCTCAGTCAGGCCACATCATACTCTGTTCTTCCCACTAGCACAATGAAAGATGCTTATTAGAGTTACTCAGCTAGACATAATGCACAAACAAGGACATTGAAAATGTTTATAATGGTGCTTGAGTGCCAGGGTCAGCGTTTGCTTCGAATCAATCAGAGCAGAATCAAGGGAGAGCTTTACAAAAGGCACACACCATCATTTATCTTATCATTTGACGGTGTGTAAGGTTGCTTTGTAAACAAATTGGAATGCAAATTGCATTTACTTGGGGGGGGGGGGGGGGGGGGGGGGGGGGGGGGGGGGGGGGGGGGGGGGGGGGGGGGGGGGGGGGGGGGGGGGG
>JAUMHL010000013.1:32754389-32812223 GCA_032362345.1 Sandelia bainsii
AAATTTCATTTTCTTGCCCCCCCCCCCCCCCCCCCCCCCCATTAAAGCTTTTGAGGTTGATTTAAAACACTTGCGTATCTTGCAAACACACACACACATGCATGCCCCCACACACACTCAGAGGATAATGTTTCGTGGTGGGCGAGAGGTGGACAGACCTCAGATGAATGCTCTCCCTTCCCGCCAGCTCTGATTTTCTCCTGGTTGTCGTGTGAGATGTGTGCGCAAATCAATCAGGGGCCTTGTTCTAATCAGTCCCACTTATATCACCCTGCAAATAAATGACACCGCTCAGGAGGGGGAGATCGATGGGGGGATAAGTTGAAAGTCTTCCCGTATCCTGCCCACAGGGCACAGGGTTGGGACAGCTGTGGAGAATAAAGAACCCGGACGGGGCCAGAGTATGTTTATTTCTTTACCTTTGACTTCCCTAAATGTCACTCAGTAACCATTTATATACAGATATGCCCCCATCTTTATAACACCTTTCCCTAATTACACTGCACTTAAAAAAAACACAGTGTTCACGCACTTTGAATATGCATTGCTTTCAAAACATTACTGGTGGACAAACTGTGATGTGTTTTTGCTGGTTTTTACACATTTACGATACGATTAGGACTCAAACAAAGTTAATGCATCGAGTTTGCAAATCTCTCCAATTCTCCAGTGTTATGTATGATATCTTAAACACGTTTTTTAAACAATACAAAGTCAGATATAACCGTAACACAATGTATGACAGCTGTACTTGAGTTTGAATCATGTGGTAAAAGTTGTCTCTCGTTCACTGTATGTGGGAGAGTCTCCCAGAAGACACAACCTCAGTAACTGGTCTCACAATAAAACGTCACCAAAGCTTCACACTCCATCCCCCAACACCCAACACTGCCTCAGGACTTTTACACAGATGTTGGAGAAAATCCACTCTGCCTCTGACACTGCCTCTCAAGGTGGCTTAAGAGAGGGTCAACATGGACCCATGGACCTGCACAGTGTGGAACAAAACCAGCAGTCGAAGGTAAAGGTGGTGCTGATTTTAACTATCTTATAGAGTGACAGGAGGTTAATCCATACATGATACATCTGCATTTTATTAATATGTAATGACTTTTATAAGAATCTAATCCTGCAAAAAGTAACTAGTAACTAATGATGTTTAAATGAAAGTAGTAGAGTAAAAGTACAATAAATTTCCTCTGATTTGTGGAGTAAAAGTAAAAGTAACATAAAATGGAAATACTCAAGTACAAGTACTTCAAAATTGTACTTAAGTAACTTACTTACTTACCATCTCTGGTGTGCAAAGTCAATAGTAGAAACTAGATTTTTAAAAGCCTTGTTTCCTTTTTATTTTAAAAGTAACAATCATATTGCAAAGTTTACAGAATTGTTACCTCATGTAACAGTTATTTCTGTCTTGGTTGTGGTTGTTTTGTTGTTTAATTTAGCCCAGCTTGTGTTAGTGCACACAGTGATTACCTGATTAAGATACTGTATACTACAAACATGCATTAGTAAGAAGAGCACAAACAGCTTGATTTATGATCCAACATGAAAACACTTAGGAAGACAAAATACTTTTCTTATTATAATAATAAGAAAAGAATTGTGAGGCAAGCTGAGTTACAGAGGACATCCTGTGTGTGCCTGTTAATGTCCCTGATGGGCCAGCCTCTGGCATGCTGAGAGCCCCCGCTACTTGCCCAAAGCAACTCACAAGCCACCCACCCTGCTGCTTTCCCCTGCTGCCTCCTGTGAGCAGTGAATGAAGCATGCTGTGAGTCAGAAAGAGTTCCGGCCAAGCGCCCAAGAACTAGGCCTGGGTTTGGTTAAACATGCTGGTGCTGGGCCATACAAGGGCAGAAATGAAACTCCAAGCAAAGAGGAGATGTCTCCCAATCTGTCCATGGTGAATGACTAATCTTTAATGTGAGACTCCTCAAACACCATTTATTTTATTATTCACTCGCTCAGTATGCAGCAGCTGGACTGTTCCAGCACCACACCCATGATAAACTCTACCGGAGAGGAAGAGGGCTGTGCCACACATGTGTGGTTTGCTATGGTTTGAGATGGTTGTTTGATCCACTGCTAGAAAACAAAGCAGAGACATCCCAGAGAGCAGAAACAGGATCCCAAAGATCCTCTTTATGTTACACACTGGAGCAGTTTAACTGAGAGCTGAAGATGAATAAACACTCTCACTGCAGATACTTTGAAATACACAACTAAAACATTCAAAGTGCTTCCACTTATTGTTACAACTGAAACAGACTGTTGTTATATTTGTGTCACAAATAATCAAATTTATCATATTTTACATTGCAATGCAGCTCAGACAATAGACTTCTACTGTGAAACAACACAGTTTGCTGTTTCTTAGTTCTTTCCATTAAAAAAAAAGCAGAAATGATTGGCAGAAATGGAGGGGGCTATCTGAAGCTAGATATTGCATTTACGCCCAGACTGTAAGTTAATGCATATGCAGATGTTCCACCAACAGCAGCTCCCTTATGCCCACAAATCACATACAATATCCTGCAGGTGCAATAGATTCTCTTCTTGTCCTGGGGGGTAGCTAGCAATGCTGGAGCTGTTCCTGCCAGTGTTGATGCCAAACCTACATCCTTGATCAGATCTGATTACTATTATTTGGTGTAAGGTGTTCACAGTACGTCTCCACCATAAGATATGATTTGGAGCATATCTCTGCTAAAAAACATTATATACATATGATATATATATGCAGTATCTACCAATAAGAACATCATTGGTAGATGATAATTAACTAAACCTTTGCCACAACAATAAACAATAAAGGCAAATGTCATTTTCTACTGCTGCTGAAAAAACATGTAACAACAAATGTTCCAAATATATATTAAACCAGTTATTCATGCTTGTTATTTCAAGTGATTCATATTCAGATAAAATCCACATATTCGATTTTAGACACGTAGCCACATCTATCGACCTCTGTTGGCCAGAGCACAAATCAGACTGCAATCTGTCTTGGTTTTCCCAGGGCTCCTCAAGTCCACAAAGAGCTGGTAATGTACTGTGTGTGTGTGTAATGTGGCAGCTTAACAACTATTCATAAACTAACACAAACACAAAAGTTTTGTCAGGTTTATGGCTCACTCGCAGTTTCTCAAGCACACAGATCATTCAGCAGTTCAACTGATCAGGAATCAGAAAGCAGCTTGTGCCATTTTATATGACTGGATGTATTTTATCACTTTGATGAACTCATTGGTCAGAATTCCTATAAACTATGGTGTGTACTGAGTGTTCATACATTGGTACTGTACACTTGGAAATAGCGAATTATGTATGTACAGTATCATGGAGGGGATACCTAGATAACTAACAGGCAGGGCAGTGCGTTTCTGTTTGGTGCTCTAGTGCTCTCAGGGCTGGTGCCGCTGGTGCATGAAGTAAGCGAACCTACAGGAGACATGGTGCATGGTGCACTAGGATTTTAAAACCAGAGTCTAAAAGGTAAAATATGACAGACAAAGTAACTGTTTTCTCTATTTTTCTGTAATGAGCCAGCCCACAATCTTTCCTCGATCTAGTGCTGTGAGTAATAACGTTAGAGTCACAAAACTGCATGTTGCACTGCAAGATCAGATATTGTTGCGGAAAAGAGAACAGCTTGGTACATCCTTTGCTCTCTGGTAATTAGAACTGTGGGAAAGACCTGGAGGTTTATGTGTTCAGTGATAAATTCAAACCAGTTAGACAGCAATTATTGTTAACTAATTTGTAATTCTGCACCAACTAACCGTCAAATAGGCTCCACAGAGTACAGTCTGTGATCTTCCTCAAATACGTGACTGATTGCAGAATATATACAGTAAACTTCTTACGTAACTCAGAGTACAGTAAATGGTGAAACTTCCTGTATGTGAATGATGAGTGGTTACATAACAAACAGGCTGAGTGGAAATGATTAACTTCCATATATGGGTAATGATAGTTAGATTTACTGCACAACTTGGTGATTATCTGAAGCATCAACTGCTCGTGTACTGTATCATTACAACTGTATAAAATAAGTGCGGTGAAAAAGTAGAGGGAAGCCAATTTGTGGTGGATGTAGCTGCCTAATACCAAATTCAAAGTAATACATGTTAACAGAGAAAATAGAAAATAAATTAATTCCTCTGAGTAATTTTTTATTCAGTTTTAACTCGGGGAGCTTCTTTGATCTGGATAATTTAGATTTTCATGTAGCTGTTTAATCATAAAATAAGCCCTCGTTTTCCTACATGCTCTTTGGTGCTTTACTTAATCTATCAAAAGAGGATTTTAAGCTATTGTTCAGAGCATATAAATACTGATATGTTTACTCCCCTTAAATTTAAAGGCTTGTTTGCCAGATAGAATAGCAGTTCATGAACTCTCAAGTGTAATGGATATCAGTGCTGAAATTCCTCTGCATGCTCTTACCCAGGAGGATACTTTGTCACTTTGGTTTAAAGTTCTTCCCATGAAACAAGGCTGCAAAGGTCGAGCCCCATCTTTCTGACGTGATTATTTCCCTCCATGACCGGAGCAGAAGGGGTTACATGTAGTAATGCTGCCTTTGGAGAGCTTAAGTGAGGCAGAGAAGGGTAGGTGGGGGTCCTCTGCTCGTGGTGGGACCACAGAGGATGCCCGGCTTCTTTTCCCATGTTCTCCCCAGCCAGTGAAAACACTGGAAAACGGCACGTTCCCATCAGCTAAGCCTGGTGACACGGCGACCCCAGAAAAAGCATGAGTAAATACCAAAGGCAAGGCCATGAGTTGAGGGTGAGGGAGGGGTGTCGAAATACCCTGAAATGTTTGAAACCTGCCCCATTGTGGATGTGAAAGCAGCACCTATTAGTAGCCACCTGTGCTTCATTTAGGTTAAATCCTTCATTAGGCTTTAAAAGCTCATTTATTTTCATTTTCTAATCCAGCTGTATTGCTTTTTGGGGGCTATTCACCTGTCAGATTCAATTTAATCCTTAAGAAGTTGGCCCCGGTTCAAGACCTGCAGGTGATACAGGTGGGTTTTATTTTGTTTATTTCCTTCCTTATCCCAAATTTCCCTTTTTTTTATGCTTTACCTACATATTGATGTGCATTTATGTCCATTCATCTGTTGCTGTCAAACTATATTGAATAAAAATGTTTAGACATGTTCAGGTCAAACTAAGGTGACATACCATTACTGTTTCTGTTGAACCCACACTGCGATAGCATCACTTGTGGGTGACGACAAGACGCGACAAGCATGTAGTTTGATATGTTTTGTTTTTCCTGCATCACTTATACGTGTCATCTTCTCCAACTGTGTGTGAAGGATGTTTATTACAGACATTCTTCTTTTTTTCCAGCCAGTCCATGCTGTAGCAAATGGTGTTAAAGATGTTATAGTATTCATGATTGCAGGAGTTTAAAGACCAAAGTAACATCCAGATGTTACCAGTTATGCAGCCTTGGCCTTCAGTTTATTTGTGTGACAGCAGTAATGTTGTAATCCACCAAAAGCACACAGACACTGATGGCTGTTTGCAGGCGCTCCACTTGAATGGTATAGAAATAAACTCATTTAATGATGCTCATGCTACAGTTAGTGTTTCAGTGCTGTATGCAGGTTCAAAGTTGAAAAGTGTGTGCACATGCAGCAGCAGTGGAGGCTTCTTTGCTCCATGTTTTGGAATTTGACTGCATGCAATTAGTTCACTTTGGCCACCAAACAGAGTGAGAATGTGTTTGTCCTCTGAATGCACTGTAAGAATGCTTTTCTGTGCTGGAGGCCATTGTGAGATGTTCATTAAAAAAACTATAAATAATCTCTTCTATTAACGCCAAACATTTTAGCCTCGAGTATTGGTAAACAGTCGGGGGACCTCAGTAATTGACAAAATATTATCAATGTTATCCTCTGAAGAATGTCCCACCTCATACTTTGTATTCTCACCAGGTCACTGAGCATTAGTTTAAGGTTATTTGAAATACAGAAAACATCCCACGCTCTAACACGCTCCAACACTTCAGATCAAAGTAAAATTGGGTCATCTTTGTGTAAGAATATATATGTTATAATGATAATGTTAAGTACATTTTTAAAAAGAGAATAAGCCTGTATTTGCCTGACTGACAAGGAGACATGTTGTCCATTTCCCCCCGTGTCTTACTTACTGGCGCACATCATACTATGAAGTTTATTACGAGACACTGTTACCTCTGTGGTCTGTAAGGCCACTCCATTGCTGATATTGTGTCACTGCAACCCATTCTTATGCCCAGGGTGTGATATAGTGGCACTTTGTCAACCACCTGTGGACATTATGCTGACACTAAAGGTGCCTTTAAAGGTTTCTTTTGGCACCAGTGGCGACAATAACAGTATTTGACACCAAAATATCACCAAAATGGCAGCTGACATGTCATGACAACAGTCATACAACGTTCGGTGCAATCATTGGGGTGTGGCTGGGTTAGGCAGTCATAAGCAGACATTCAGTGACAATGGAAGCCCACCTTAGTGACTCAGTACACCATGCTGTGTGAGCCAGAGAGAAAAGGAGTGACAGACAAAAATTGTGTGAATGATTCATAAAGGTACCCTTTGTGTCTATATGAAATGCACAGTGTCATCGTCCAATTACTTGAGAAAGCATCACTATTTTATACACTGGGACTGTGAGCGGTCTGGTCATTGTGTCACTGGGTTGCAAGAAAATGATGCACAATATGTAAAGGTTTTGCACTTCCTACCTCCAGTTTATCTTTAAAGTGCACAATATCTGTATTTTGATGAACTTTTTCTGCATGTTCACAGAAGCCAGTAAAAGGAGGAAAGGCTGTTGGAACAAACATATTAAGTGGGAATCATTAGAGACGTGAGAGCTCACACTCCTACCTTAGAGACTTCAGATTTGAATTGGACTCATGGATAAATCAGACTTGACTCAGCTGCATTATACAACTCATGAACATCTCTGTTGCACATATTCAACATTGCTTTAGTTGAGCAAATTGGAGCTTTCTCTCTTTCATGTGTGTACCAAAACTCACAGCAGCAGCTAGTCTTGCAACCTCAGAACTCCGTACGATACTTCAGAATTCAAATTGCAATGCAGAGCCGCTAAGATACAAGGTCATGTAATCATGATGGGAAGCTAACCTTGGCGTCCAGTTCATCCACGGGAGACAGCAGGCACTAGCACTGCATTAAAATGAATTAATACAGAGATTTCTACACATTTAAATTTGAAATGACGTTTCTAAAGCATCCCTGCTGTGTTCTCCCACAACTTGCAGTGACCTGAAATACCAGTTGAACATTCACAGTAAATATGTGCAGTGATCTCAGTAAAGGCGTATCCTTCCCTAGGAACAGGGGCTTCCTCTAGAGCTGCAAACAGGACAAAGTGTTTTCCTTGGCAAAAAGAAAATGTACTTGGCAATGAGTCAGGCTTCTTTGAAAACCATAGGGGGATATCCCTGCTTACACTCCTACACAGGATCACACCCAGAGAGAATGGAGGAGTGGTGTACATGTGTATGAGAGAGTACACACCCAGGCATATGTGACTGTCTCCATGTACTGTATGTGCTCCATAAATTCTTCCATGCGTTTCCAAGTTCAGCACAGTTTGGTTTAAACTTGTCAACTTTCAGACATTCCCTGTCATCCCTGAGCTGTTTGCCTAAATGCATTTAAAAGCTTCCTACTAATGCAGGGAACAATTAAGTTATCAAATGGACACAACCATTATGTAAAAGGCGGGTTATATTGCCAACAATTTGAACACTGTCTGCTTCCTGGAAGTGCAGACGAAATGTCAGGGGCACAATATTTCAAGGCTATTAACTTGAGTGCTTTTTTATTCAGTCTCATTACTTTTTAAACAGCATAGGAAGTCACACAAATGTAATATTAATTTTTACATGGCTTTCATTTTCATTCCTATAGAGCTGTTTAAAATTCTGGTGTTTTTCATGCAGACAGCAGCAGGACCGGCACATTATTCTGCACAAGCCAAAATCATATCCACGCTGGCTTTGTGGAGGAAAAATCAGAGGTGTCGGGTGTCTGAGTGTGAAGTCATTGTATATGATGTGACAACGGACACAAAGTGTAGGAGCGGATCTGACAGTGTGGAGGTAGAGGCAGGAAGAGAGTTTGTACGTCAAACCAGGAAGCTACTGTATCTTGTATGGCACAACACAGGCAACCCAAGACAATCCTACATGCATGCATCAACACACCTGTATATATAGTATGATGCCTAATGCAGATTTTGCAGTTCATACTGTACTGCATACAAAGAGAGCATTGAGAGAGATGGACTTATAAAACTGAGAGAAGGAGAGATATTTCATTAAATCTTTATTTTGGCATTAAAAAAAACTAGAGAAGACCAATTTTGATGTACGAGAGCTCCCTAATTTAGGCCCTAATGAGAATTTTCAAATGTGGGGAGCCTTATCATGAAAAATGGCTGGAGACCATTAATAGTTTATAGGTTGAGTTAATGATAGAGATGACTCCTAATTGAGCTCCACAGAGTCTTACTATGCGGTGGTCTTTTTCACCGGGGCCAGGAATCTCACTCATTATTTCAGATTTTGTTTAAAAAGGCATGCATAATGTCCTTCTCATTTTTTTTTCTCTTTCTTTTAAGGGAAAGATTATGTTTCCAAAAAAAGAACTTTCACAAATCATAATGCTTCAGAATGAGACGACTGAAGGAGAAGAAAATCAGCAAATCAACTCATAATTGCATTATAACAAAGAAAGACAGTAGAAATTAAAAATATTATGAAGAAAAACGTCCACCCACACATAACAGTCATCTCTGTTACAACACTGTTGCCATGGAGATTACTTAAGCGTGTTTTCTGTTGTTCAGCCACTCATTATGGCCTGTTGGTTAGGCCACGCTTTCCACTGCATTCATACTCACAGGGTTATGCTTATAAATAGGCATTACCATATAAACACGTCATCTGCTTGTTGCTGTGTAGCTGCCAACCACTCAGTACAGTAAGCACCAGGTCACCATGGCAATAGTCTAAACGGCTGACAAAACAGGGGAAACAGGAAGGGATTCCCTTTCAGTCCTGTGATGGCCGCAGTGTCACGTGGATTCCCATCAACCTTTTCCTGGCACGGCTGTGGGCTTCCCCCATATTGCTCAATCGCACCAAACGGTCAGTGGTAAAAACCTCCACCCAGAACATGTGGTGGCTCTAATTACTGCACCACACAGGCTCAGCTCAGGAAAACCTCAAAATGAGGTTTTTTTTTTTTTTTGTAGACACCAGGCCTTATGTGCTGCTCCGTACAACTGCTCAGAGTTGAAAAATGTGCTCAATTATTAATGATTTGTGAGCGGGCGAGATTACAAACACTTCTAAAGAGGTGAAATATTGAGAGCTATATATACAGCTCCCCAGTCAGCCTTCCCCTCTCAGACTGAGGGCAAATTTCCAACATGGCAGATGGTGACTGTGAGACAGTCAGTGGAGAGGAAGAGCTGAGCTTAAACTAAAAAGAAGGCCAGTGTAAGTGTGTGTGTGTGTGTGTGTTCTCCGCAGATTACAGTCCTACACTGCATTCTGCAGATACAAAATAAAAAGATCTTTCTAACAAGTTCTCACCTTCACTGCAGCTTGTCGTGTGCCGACCGATCCGCTCGAGCCGATTCAGAGTGATGAGGGATCAGCACGTTGTTAGATGTCAGAACAGAGTTGTGCTGTTGCCCGTCATTTGTTTTGGGAATTAGAAACATTCTCCCTCTGTTACTAGCTTTTCTATTTTTGGGAGAGAAATAAAACCTCAGAGATGGGGAGGAGACCGAGGCAGAAATAGCCTTCCTGTCTGAACTGCAAATAAACACAGCACACAATGTCACCCAAACCCTGCTAACAGCATGGATAGATCACATTCTACCAATGTGACATTTGGACTTGGCAGGGCTGTACATTTTATGCTAAGCAGTTACCTTTGACTAGAGCAGAAAGAACTCACAGGATTTGACATTTACTCTCTAAACTCATGTTCATTGACTGTCCTAAAAGATCTACTGTTGCCTGGAAATGTAACGTGAAGCCTTCTTTTCTACATCGTCCTCATTTTCATTCTGATGATTTCCATTGCACAAAATACTTAAAATTCCAGAAATTAACATTGTTTTGTGTAACTCCTCTGCTCAGCAGATCTGCAAGGATGCATATCTGAGCAGGGATCCCCAGCAGGAAACACGTTCACCCGAACCTCGCTCAGATCTGTTGGTGAAAGCCGCCGCAGCTCCCACAACTGAGGGAATTCCTCCCAGAAATATTTGCTTTTTTGTTCTAGTGAGGAAATGAGTGTGAAAGAGGCGGCGGGAAGTGGTGGAGGTGGTTGTGGTGGTGATGGGTGGTGGTGGTGGTGGTGGGGGGATCACCATGGTAACTTCAACAACATATCTCTTCCCCTCCATCCCCCACTGCACACACACACTCACTCATACACACAAACAGGAGGAAATGAGTTTCAAAACGGATATGGCCTCAGTTTCTGACGCCTGCCAAGCAACAGAGACATTATTGATAAAAACTTAGTGACAGTTTCGCTGCTCTACATCGTATTATAGCGCAGGAAGACTATGTGCCCCTAAAATGCTAATGGTTCACAGCTCCTTGCTGCAGGCAATAAAAGAACATTATGAAAGTCTCTTTATGCACAAGCTAACCCAATTCTGTGCTGTTGCATATGTGCCACTTGCTCTCTCTGTGCAGTTTTGCCTAAAGAAGCATCCTGGGAATGTAGAGATGCTGTCAGATGCTGCAGGGCCAAATTTGACAGGAATGTGGCTGCAGCACAAAAAGCCTGCTGATGATCTGCAGATTCCACTGTCTGTTTGTGTGTTTTGACAAAAGCACTATAGATGTTATATATGATTTAGTGTTAAACCAATGGTTGCAAATGATCCAACCAGCAGCCAGTTCATGTAGGTTTAACATTTGTAAACGTGCTGATGATGAGATGAAGGAAAAAAGGGCTTATTGGAAAAAACTGTGAAACACGTCTATGCTTACAAATATCCATTCAACTGTATTCATGATACATCAAATAAATATGTATAATGTGTAAGATTAGTAGGCTCATTACTGCAAATACACATCTAACTATTTATACTGCATGTTGGCTGTAGTACAGAGTAACAAGTAGACAAGACATTGCAAAACAAATAATAAAAATTCATCCTTGGAACAGAATCACCACCAGAATCAGTGTGTCTTGTAGCTTACTTGGTGCATTAAGACAAGGCAGTTTTTTTTTAACAATCTAATATTATTGTTCATCCAATATTTTCTCTGGCAGCGGCCTTTAAAAAACTCCATGTCCCACGAGCCCTAGTTGTTCAAAGGATAAACACACATCTCGAGAGGAGAGGAAAATCTACGAATGAGACGACGGGTCGGAGTGAGCTCAGACATGTCTGTAATAACAGCAGGACAGAGACGACTGAAGAAGTTTTAGATTACAGACACAACACTGACAGAATTACCTTCATGTTTTGCTGACGTAAGCATGAGCTATGCTGCACTTAGAACTTTATGTCATGGGAACTGTAGTTTTTGTTAAAGCTAAACTGTTGATTACTTTTCTTTAAATCATTAAGGTTGCTGTTTTTGATGTAGTGGTGGGTGATATCACAAAATCCTGATGAATGCACTTTGTTTTTTTCACAAAGAACAATGAAAGTAAAGCTTCATGGGGGATTGCATTGAGTTGGTAATGCTAATGGAACAGAGGCTAGTCTGGACGTGATCAATCAATCAATCAGTCAATCAATTTATTGTCCCCGGGCGGTAATTATTTGTGTAGTAGTACAGTAGCACATGACACAGAGAAAACAAGACATAAAGAACATCAAGTAGAACTTAGCTGTATATGGACAAATTCAAGGGATCTCGAGATTGTTGTTTACTTTCATGTGTTCATGTTTAAGGACAGGCTGGTGAGTTACAGTTGGTAGAACTGTCGTCCATAACCCCCAGGGTCAGTGGTTCGCCCCCTGGCTCCACCTGGCCACATGTGTTGGTGTGCTTGGGCAAGAGGCCATCATCTATGTGCAGCAAACAACAATTTCTCCTTGGGGATCAATAAAGTCGTTTTCGAATCAAACGCGCAGGAGATCCATTTTAAACACTGTAAAAAATGACAGTTGTTTGTAGCCTTTGGGGCCCTGAGTAAAAAACATGTCACCCGTGTATTGATGTGGTTTGCTGATGTGTTTTTAATAGTTTTCAGCGACATAGAGCTCTGAATTTGCATGTGATTTAGTGATAACAAAAATAATTATGCTTTAAAAAATAATATCAGTCAATATATGTCAATATATGTTCATATACTTTGTGAATTCTTTGTCTTTTTTAAATCCAAATATCCATTATTAGTTACAGTACAAAAGCTAATTTGGATATGGTTTTAATATGTTGCAGTATAAACAGGGGGGAAACAGAAGGTAAGAGTATACAGTGGAGAAGTTTTAAGAAAGGAAACAGCAACATACCATCACACATCTGTAGCGTAAATGCATGTCTTCACCTTGCAGCACATTTCAATAAAAACACCCCAGACAGGAGGCTGTAAATGACATGCTTGTCTCCTCCACTGTGCAACACCTTCAGGATTTTTCATAATAGTCAGCTCACCATGTCCCCAGCATTCATTTCTTCAGTGTGATGCTGGACAGTTAAATGTAAAGATACCTGACACCATATGTTTCCCTGTGCAGTAATGACTGCTCCTAGCACTGCTTTTATGGCAGCTGGCCTCTGGGGGCTCAGTGATCAGGGACATGTCCAGGCCTCAATTACAACTGCTGAAAAGAGCCTTCCTCGCTTACCAGCAGCACCAACACCTCACTGCTACTCTGTGTGTTTACTTTGTGCTGCAGTATTTTTTAAAAATGCATGTGGGCTGCAGTTTGAAATTTATGTCAAAATCCATGAGGAGCACCGAGAAGAAAGAGGCAAGGGGTAAAATATCTGAGCGGGAGGAGATCAACGGTGGAGTGAGGACAGAGAGCAGAATGAGAGAGAAGCAGAACTAGAGAGACAGAGATGAAGACAGAGAGAGTGGGAAACGAGAGAGACCAAAGGGATGTGGAGTTCACAATCACTTTGCTTGGCTGCACTGTGATTAAAGCGAAGAGTCCCCGGAGAGAGAGGCGGCTCTAGGCCTGCCCAGTCAGTTCTCTTGCTCCCTTGATCTCCTGCGTGTCACCCACAGAAACATACCACCAAACCTTCAGGAAGGGCTCCTTTTTTATTGCACTGGGTTCCCCATTGGCTCCGCAGAATCTGCAAAGCAAGCACAGATTGTCATAATGCTCCAGCTCCTCTCAAGGTAGAGGAAGGAGGTCTGCCTTGGATGAGCTGCTGCCTGGATCCTGAAGAAGTTTTTTATTTTTTTTGATGTTTTAATGAAGATATCTCACGCATTTCTAAAAGCGTCTCGTTACACATGAACTTGTCAACCTCCAAGATTAGGTAAAAAGAGAATTTTTGGCAAGTGATTTTCCAGAAAGTTTCTGCGCAAAAAAGGCAAGAAAGTGAATATAAGCCTGCTAAACCTTCCTTAATCCCTTCCGGGGGCTCTATCCTCATTTGATTGAAGTGCCTATTCTTTCAGAAAAATTGATAATCAGAAGCTCGGAGACTGGGAGCCAGGAAAGACGAGATGGGAAAAGAAAATGTCACTCTCAATCTAAATTAAATTCCCCATTCAGCGGCGGTGGGCTGATCAGTCCGTCATGGGCCTGGTCCCTCCTTTGACCTTTTTTCTTCTGGTCAAGTGACCTTCACTCCCTGTCTGTGGCGCGTCTGACGAGGAAGGAAAGCGCCTGAGGGGGGGTGAAGGAAGAAAGGCCGTGACATTACACACGCTCACACGAGCGCCGCTGCCTGGATAATTACACCGATGCTCACTTAACATGCAGTGCGAGCGAGCCTATCGTTTATCAGCTGCATGACCTCTAGCGAAGGATCTCTTCCTCTGATCTGCCTAATTATTCCACTTTTTTATGCTTTCCTCTGTCTCTTCCTTTCTGCCATTGGTAGCAAACGGAAGAACCGTTGTGTGTGCACGTAATCTACAAAAAGACAACGTTGTAAACATCACAGCTGGCTGGGAGGGAGAATTTTGGTAGCAATTCACTGATGTTTTGTGTGAGATTTAAATTAATTCCAGTTGGCCCACGGCTATTTTGTATTATTTTTTCCCCTATAAAAACGTACTTATCCGTCTTTTCAGTTCTCATGCCGCTGGCCGACTGCAATTCTATGGGGAGTTTTTGGGTGTCACTCTAAATTTGTTGGAGGATGAAAAAAAAGGGAATCCTCCTAAATCTGGTTTAGATAGCTTGTCCCATACAAGGAGCAGCTGCTGTCCAAACAACTGGTCCTAATTACTGTTCGTACAGAAATGTGAACAGAGCACAGTTATGACTAAGAGAATGGCTTGAATGAGAGTTTAATGTTGATTTTTCTGTTTTTAGTGCTTAATAAACCACTTCACTCGTTGATTTCTTTTATTCTTTGGCTACTGTGCAGTATGACAACATTTCTTTTGTGCAAATACTCAAGCTCAAAGAGGCAATAAATCATCCTCTGGGGACCATGAATATTAAATTTCATGGCAGTATATCCCAAAGTTTGACAATAAACTGAAAACATGAACCTGCTGTGGAGCCACAGGAAATTCTAAGTGATTAGATTTATCCTCTGGGGAACATGAATGAATGAATGTACAAAATTCCATGGCAGTTCCAACACTGCCATCCATAGAGGCATGTACACTGCAGCAGTGAAAAGAGTCAGTACGTCCATCAAAAACACCTTCCTGCATAAAGACTTAAAATGTTAGACAAATGTGTTTTATGTATTTACTGAAAAAGATGTTGCTTTTTCTTGGCAGGAACACTAAGTACATACAGTGGGGAACCAGCCAGACTGTGTGAAAGGGAGAAGAGTATGTAATATAGTATGTGCCATAAACCTGCAGCTGATATATCTGGGTCACTTGTCTGCAGGGAGCTACTTGCTCTGTTCTAACCTGTCAGCTTATTATGTAACAGATTGGCCTACTTCACCCTATACACTCTCCCTGTCTGTAATTTTCCACTTTGCTTGCATGTACTGTATGCATTCCATGAGTTACTTTTGAATGCAGTCGGAACTGACAGGCTTTGAAGCAGGAATTTCTCAGCTAAAGTGCTCAGGCTGCAGATGAAACAGCATGAAGAAAAGGCGAGCTAACAGTGTTAAAGTCTAACTCTGTCCATTTTCAGCCTGTACATATTCCATTTTCACTTTATCCACGGCCTGGCAGCTTTTACTGTATTTTTTTGAACTACTTTATAGAGCAGCTTTGCAGACAGGCGGCTGGTTGACAAGAAGGACACAAAGAAGAGCTAAAGCCAAAGCAAAGAAAGCATCAGAAGTGTTCCAGAAAAGCATGGCTGAAGATGCCTCACTGCAGATCATCTGGCTTTCTTTCAGGGTTAAGGGACCATAACAGTGGTTGTGCATAATTTACTGAAAATCACATTTACTTTACAGCATAGCTACAGTGTTTAGGGAATTTCTACTGTTTAAAATATGTTTTGTTTTTCAATTACTTCCATAAGGTTTCAGAATCAATTAGCAGACTGAGATGTGTCATCCATCAGAGTAAACAACAAGCCTGCTTTCAATCTACATTACAGATTCAGTATGATGTAACAGTGCAGATTGTTCAATGTGTTCTTGAACTGCATTGCCATGCAACCATAATCACCAAACGATCAACAAATAATCAACAGGAAGTGTGATGTTGCCAAGGAGACAGCGGGTTAACTGGTGTACTACACATGACTTGCAGTAGTTCCTGTTTGTGGTGTGACCTCAGAGACTTTTGATACTGAGGAAAAGTGAGAGATCAGATGTGAAGTTACATAAGGAGCAGCTTTTTAGTATGACTTCATAGTATGTTTAGCAATTGCTAATTTGAACACCTCATGTCCCAAAATGATACACACAAAAATATCTTTGAACGTGTGACTTTTAACATGTTTTATTATGTACTGCATATGTCTTTTGTCTTGGGAGGTGAATTATTTAGATTTTATGGACCCACACAATGAGGATACATAACTTATCCATGTCCAACACATTTTTCCCCCTCTGTATTTTTCACTGCTTTATTTCATTCCTCAAGGGGATTAATAAAGTATGTCATCTATGGTTTTAATTGTATAACAAAGAATATTAATTTAAAAAAATATATGTAATTTGGATGCTAAATACAGAAGAGCTAAAACATAGCAGGATGGTATTTTAAATATTTGTCCACTTATGTTTTAGCACTGTTTGATAAATGGGCTGATAAAGATTTTGATTAGAATAAATTGCTGTGCTATGATATAAACTGAGTTTAGAGTTTGGGTCAAAATCCTGAATTAATCCATCTTGGTCAATGGCTATAAGAGTTATTCATCTCTCTAATGGAAAGGTTACCTCACCATGGGAGTTTCCATAACACTTAAGATACAGCACTTAGACACAAAATACGTTTTAGCCTACAGCCCTGGGGAAGCCATTAAATACACATTCTAGCACATGGATATTAAAAAAGTGAAAAATTACCCCAGCACATCTATGTCAGGGACAGGGAGAGACTCTGTCATGATTATCATATCCATCTGCAACTCTGCGTCTCTGCATTAGGCTGTCTCATACAGCAGGGTGGCTTTACTTTTTTTTTAGATGCTAGGTGATAAGGAAAGCTAAACATGTGAGCAGAGAGAGCTGGAAAGTGAAGGTTTCATCAAAAGTGGGGATGAAGGTGAGGATGAGACGGAGTGAAAAAAGTAAATATTCGTTGCTCTCTGTAAATCATTCAATTTGATCCATGCACAAAAAGCCATCCATCACAGCGGGAAAGGCCTCGTTGGGGGTTGAAAGGTCAAAGGGCTGAGTTATGTTAGAAGGTCTGCACTCCCAGGAGACGAATTTGACGAGTCCCAGAGTGAGACGAGGGTAAGCCCTCACTTTTGTCTGCCAGAACTCGACCTATGGGTTTCCAGTCTGCTGCTATTGACCATATACCCGGAAAAAAAAGGGCTGAGCATAAATGGCCCTGGCGTAACCCCTCGGCTGTTCTCAATCCTTTATCCTGAGTGATAGCTCTCTTCTCCGCATCAACTCTTTTAATCCACACTCACTGTACCGCCTCGCTTATATGTCAAAGTGAAAAAGTTGCGCTGTGGCACTTTCCTGCTTCTTCCCAGCTTCTTGGTCAATATTTCTCATCAGGTGGGGGGAGACAAATGACCTCCAGAGCAGTGACCTTGTTGTGGTTATTGGCAATGAGGAGACAATGGCAGAATCTAAAGTCCTGTAAGTTCAATTTCTGACCTTCCTTTTGCATACAGCCATTAAATATACCCCTGTACTGTCAGTGAATGTGTTCATTACTACAGTATATGCCTTGAAGCATTCCAAAAACTCATGTCCATGATTCAAATTATGCAGCAGGTATTTAGAAAATGTACAAAATGTGTCAATGATACAAACCATGTTAACATAAACTAATAACACGTAAAGGGTGACTTAAAAATTAACGAGGCTTTCAATTTTTTTCATTGCACATCCTAATCTCTCCATCTCAGTGTAATGCGGCATGAACAAAGTGCAGATAGCACTAGTGCAGCGGTGAAGAGGTTCCACTCACTTCACATGCAGCTATCACAGGAAATATTAATCAGAGAGGAGGTTTTAATGAAGCGCTGACGCCTAATGAATGCCGTTCACATCTCCCTCTTTTTACATGAGCATCTCCAGAGGAGCGGCCTTGAATTGTGATGGGCGACGATGCTGGAACCCCATCACAGAGAGCTCCCTTTTAAGGATTCTTTCCTGTGTCAAATGTCTCCTCCTCCTCCGCATGCATTGCCAACAGTGTGGTGGTGGAGGAGGAGGAGGGCAGGTTGTGCTTAATCAGCATTTCAAAGCCGCTCAACTGTCAATTATCTCAGACTGTGTTCCCTCCAGTGTGTGCACATGGGTTTCATTCGACTACAGGGATGTAAGGTCAATGTGTGTAACGTCTGAAGATGACATCACCCTTCATGGGAGTCTGTGGTAG
Organism: Sandelia bainsii; assembly: GCA_032362345.1. Classification (NCBI taxonomy): domain Eukaryota; kingdom Metazoa; phylum Chordata; class Actinopteri; order Anabantiformes; family Anabantidae; genus Sandelia; species Sandelia bainsii. The sequence goes on from JAUMHL010000013.1 coordinate 32,772,562, forward strand.
ACATGGATGAATACAAAGACACAACTGGTCTTGTTGCATCTATTTTTCTGATAGCTTGGTGCAAAAATCCTCCACGTTATCTGTTTACCATAAAGCAGTGTCTTAGTTGTGACAGTCACACTAGGAGGCGTTCATGTGTAGAATACAATTTCAAATTCCATCAGTCAGTGTGAAGCTTTGTTTTATATCTTTTCCATTAGCTCCAGATGTCATATGAATACCATATGTAAAATTGTTTTGCATTTGTTATGCACACAAAGGGGACGATCTGTATGCTTTGCTGCCAGACTGTAGCATAATTCACTACTCACCCCACTGACTACTGAATATGAAACATGCGTTCAGTATCAAGCCACTGCTGTCACTGGGCCAGTGGAGTGGATCTGGCACACCAGAGTTTTCTTGGGACTTGTAAAGAGGCAGACTTGATGGTTTCACACAGAGATATTAAGGCAGTAGATCTCATACATTACAGTCAGGGGAGGGGTGGGTCTGCCTGGTAATTTCCACACAAGCGTCTTGGTTTCCCACAGTTTTCAGCAGCTTCGGGATAGATAATCTCGTTCTATAGGTCTGCTGTGCAGCAGCTTCAGTTTTAGGGCAGACTCCAAAAATATTTTTGCTCTTTAAAAAGTCAGATGTGAAGAAAGCCAGACGGGTTGTGAAGCAGATCTGAGAAATATCCTCCCAGCTTCATTCTGTGTAGGTGGTTATGACATAAGATCAAGTCTGCAAGGAATCATAGACTCAGGCTGGCCAGGGTGAGGCTTAGTTCAACAAACATTTGTTACTGGCAGGGGGAAGTTACAGTAATTAAACCTAAAGTGATCTCTGTACATTTGTCCATTAACTTGAAAAGCCAACACTCTGGTTAAACTCTAAGTATTAAATATAATGATGATGATGATTGGTAAGGTTACTGTATAACTTTACATATTATATTATGCTGTTTTTTTTAATGTCAGGTTTAAGCTATGCACTAATACATGTTATGATCTGTAATACTTGATGCATTAAGTTGTTTTATATTGTAAGTATTATGTTTCCCTAATATCTACACATACAATGCAGCAGCACTATCCCAAGACAAAATTTTATCTAGGGGAAAATTAATTATATTGTATCGTATTGTATTGCATCATATTGCCTTGTATCATGTCATATTATCTTGGGTCATATTGTATCATATTGCATTGTATTGTATCATATCTTATTGTATGGTGTTGTACCATATTGCATTGGATTGAGTATTGTTTTGTATCGTATCATGTTGTGACATGTTACTTACGATTGAAATACAGTATTTAACAGTTCTTGTAGGTCAGCTTACCTTTACATCCTTTACAGTAAAGTGGGCATCTTTACATTCACCTGAAGGCTTGTTTGCACCAAAACTGCCACGGCATCAGTGATATCATTGTGTTGGCACACAGAGTTGTCACCACAATCAAACTTTACTTCCTTGATGGTAAAAAGAAAATCACAGTACCACTTTTATTTTATTTATGGATCTATATTATTTCCCAATAATTCCTTCAAAGATTCCTGGAAATAACCATCACCACCACCGTCAGTTTGTTCTGAGACTGTTAAAACCACAATGCAAGTTTTGGGTATGAAGCTAGTAGTAGCACAAGACTCCACACTGTCCAACGCTTCCTGTTAGTCACTATAAAATACCATAAACAGGAAACTATAAAAACTTACTAATCGAGCATAAATAATTGGCCTTCTCTGATTGATTAGAGAGGAGAGCCTCACTCATTAACCTATGGAAGGAAATATGTGGGTCTGGATCACAGAAATCTTTGGCAATACCTCTAAGATAATTATATTTCTAATAAACATGTATTCAGCTGTGTTGGGTTTCTAATCACTAGTTAAAAATACTGCTCTATATAAGAATTTGTAAATTTTTTATTAATTTATTACTGGAACTTTATCCTTCCTGTGTGTTCAACTGTGTGTTTGTGTGTTCACATTCTTTTCTCATTCGCATAGCCTGTTAGGAAATGACAAAATACTCAATGTCATATTAGCCTGGCTTTGAAAATTCAGTGCAAATTTTCCACCTCATCACTCTTTTGTTTTTAAAGTTAGTATATGATCACAATGCCTCAACTTCTCATGGTGTTGAGCTATTTTGGTCTGAACATCTGCTTAACCAGAGTAACTATTTAAGGTTGAACTCGAACAGCCAACACATTTCCCCACACAGGACAACATTCTTATTTATTCACCTTGTTGTACATGTATTCATAATGAAATATTATTCTTTCTATTATCTGGCTATATATATTGGCTTTTTCTTCTTTTAAATACTTATTTTTGCCAGTACTATAACAAATTCCTCCCTCCACTAACATCTGAAGACACTTTGTTCAACTTTTTCCACGGGTGATGAAATTCAGATATGATAAAATCTTCTTGTTGGTGCCATGATAAAAATAAAACAATAAAAAAGCCTCAGTGACACATAAGACCATTTAGTTAGTATAAATCTTGCTTAGCTCCTAAATGCGCAGCTTGAGCATGCCACAGCCCCAAACAGATGATATATGGAGCACAAACTGTATTTACCATCTAAATTGCTTCTCCACAATGCCAAGGTGATGACAAAGATTAAACGGGTAAAGGGCTAAATCTTCCCCACCTTCAATATGGTGGCACATCTCAGGCCACACGTTTCCAACTTAAAGGCAACATTTGTATTCCTGAGGAGCATCTTCTCTCGCCTGTTTTATGATATTACTGCCAGGAGACTGCAAGTAGGCGCCTCGTCTCCATGTGTGGGCTCCAATTCAACCATCATCCATTTCCCCTGCTATCTTTTTATCATTACACAGTCTAATAAATGTGCACGGTGCTCTGTGATACTGCATCATACATCAGGCACAGTGACCTGGGTCAGTGCATTGCCAACCACCAAGGTTACCCTCTCTCTCTCATACTCTTTCATCTGGTGTTAGCAAGAGAGGAAGAATATTTTTCATCTTTTGTCAGTTGGAAATATTCCCTGACAAAGTAATAACCTCCTCCATGTCCCCTTTGAATGTCTAACAATGTGTCTTCTGAAGAAAGCGACAAAGGTGTACAAGCCACAGGGGCTGCCTCGTGGTTGTTTTGATCCGGCAGGTCGCCATTGACAAGTGCACTTCAATCGAAGCAGCAGGTTGTTCTTCCCACTGTGGCTGCTTTTATACCAGGTTATGAGAGGATTCTTTAGTTACCCACATCAAACACAAACAGCATAATATCACAGAGTCACTGTGTTTGAATGTGTGTGAGGGTATGTGTGTTGAGGTGCTGTGGAACCTGCTGCAGTTCCGTTGCAGATGGAGAATTGGAAGCCAGCCGGTACATGTTGGTTCACCATAGCACCTCAGTAGAACACACATGCACACGGTTGGTCATTTCGGCATGAGGCTGTGTGATTTTTCAACACTTGGCAGTGCATGTCCGGCTGTCATGTGATCACTCATCTGAGGGGAGAAAATCAGCAATGCTCCAAGAAACGCAATGTGCTGATTGGAACCAGATTGGAACAAGGTCTCTGAATCAGAGGGACACGCTCGGCTACAATGTTGAATTGAAGTGAGCCTATTATAGGCGTGGATTAACCATCCCAGACAGCGGCCGCAATGAAAGACCTCTCTATTTATTAGAAAAAAGTAGAAGACTTACAGTTTGTGACTAAGTCCGGCACAGTCCAACACATAGACACCCCCCTACTCTTAACTCTCACACTCTCACAATGGCACCACAGAGGAAGGTCAACCAGCAGCAGAGCCTGCTTAATGTGTGGGTGTTTTGACATATGTGCACTGTCTCTTTTTAATCTGCCAGACATTCTGCTGGTGATGGGAATGAGAATGTGTGTGAGTGAGTGTGTGTTTAAAGGCGAATAGCACATCATTCCAGTGGGAAAAGGGTAATGACTGTGCCACTAATACAGAATCATTATCAACAACTTTGGCAGATCAAAAAGGAGATGTATTCATTGAAGTCCAAGGAAGCAAAGGATGACCGATAGATCAGCACCTCTTTCAACAAGCGTCCTTTGTGTCTCTTGGTGTGACTCCAAGCAGTGCAACATGATGTCTCCCACAACCTTATAAATGTCCAAACCAGGGTTTTAACAGTCAGCTTGTTAACTTTTACAGGTGTGTGTAAGGTCACGTCCAATAAATAACAATAAACTGACTTTGCATTCGGTGCACATAGCCTTAGAGGGAGAGATCAGATCCATTTGATACTTCTGAGAATGCAGGAGTTTAAAGGAAGTTGGACAAGTGAAGGTCACATGTCATATATGACTCTGACACAGACATCAATAAGACAAAAAACAACACAAATCTCAGGTAAAACACTAAACATAAGAAGCACACTGCCCAAAATCTCAACAGTTAGTGTTTACTTTAATACAACTCATTAAAGTCAAACTGACTTCTTTACATGGCAGCGGTTAATGGTTTTTTTACTGATACTTTACCCAGATTTGTCTACTACCAATGAAACTCACTTGGACATTTACTATTCATGCTATGCATTATGTGTGTTAGGAATTTGGTTTCTATAAGCTACCAACTATATGTCACCACTGGGGTGAGTTGTAACACTAGCTGAGGATAGAAGTAGTTCAAAGATAAAAGTCATTTTTAACATTTTAATGAACTGTCTATGGGAGTTATATCCTATTTTAATTCAAGAGCTTTTTGTTTTTCAGTTTAAGAGCATAATTTCATGATTTCATGTTCAGACTTTATTACACTGTTTTGTTCACTATTACACAGATTTGTTCCGCTCCTCTCCTAAAGATTTACATGCACAGATTTCCTGTGCTCCAGCTCAGAACTCTCTTCTTGCACTCGGACTTCTCTCAAACACCTGCAGTGAATGCAGTCTTCAGCTTCACTCCTGACAAACTCGATCTGTATTATTGATCTGACACAGGATCAAAAAAATGCCACTCTAGCCAAGTAAAGTTTTGTTTTCCCTCTGTAATATTATCATTTTAACAACAATACCGATTTTCCACCGCCCTATGCTTTTTTTTTTACCAAAGCAGAGCATCAACACATGTCAGACTCAGAACTTAGCAGTTACATTATTCATTAAACAGCCTTAAACATTAAGTAACAGTGTGCCAGTGTGAGCTGTCTTACTTTAATTTTCCTGCAGTATCAGTGTAAAAATCCACAGCACAGCACAATTTTTTTATGAATTCTTTACCAGGCAAAACCGCTTATTAACGGAAACCTCTTCACTGTTCTGTAAGACAATGGTACTGGACAAGTACTACTATACCGTATTACTGTACTACTATATGTATATCAGTATCTACTGCCCCCATATTTCAATTCAGTCTAAACATCACTCTTCTTCATAGCACAGTGATCACATCCAACATGTATCATGATTCTTTGTCTTTATCTACTCTCATAATATCGTCTAAACTAACAAAGTATGTGCTTTCTGTACATTCTGCTTTTCGCCTCCTGCCCTCCATCTGAATTTTGCGCATCATAATAGCATCATAATAGTCACGTGATTGACAAACGGCTTATTTAGTTATTTGAGTGACATGTAAAGATTTGTGATGAATTCCATCCTGTCAAGTGTTAACTTACAAGTCAGCTCTATGAATCTGTGGGGGAATCTGTGCATGAGTGCACGAGCTGGCATGTTAAATGTGTGAACTGTGAAGTATGTGGTCATTTTTCATCTGTTAGGTTAATTTGTGTGTGTATGTGTTTGCTACAGTGTGCATGTGTATGCATGCATGCAGGAGTGTGAGAATAGTTCCTCCTGGCACTTGCAAAGCCAATATCTATTTCTTCATTCATTGCCTTTAATCTTTGATTACCATGCGGCAGTTTTCCAAAATCCTTTAATGGTTGAGTGATTTAGTGTTATTATTTTCCTGCTGTGTCCTGTCCAAGCACAGGGCTAACTGGCACCAAGAACTGTTAATTACTTAATTATGGAGATAAGAAAATGGTCAGGAACTGAAATTGGCAATGATTAAAACTAAGTCTGAGGAGACTTTTTTCTCTCTTTCTCATTGGAATTCAGTTTCCATCATGCCTCATCTACATAAACACACGCAAACACATATTTTAATTTATTATTTTAACCTCAGATCTCTGTCTCTACCTCCACTACTGCTCTTTTTGTCTTTTGTCTCTGCCCATTAACATTCAATTGAAAGAGCAAGGAGGGGATACATGAATAGCAACTGTAGATTCATCATGTTTTTTTCTGCATTTCTCTCCCCTCATGAATTATGGAGCGCCTCCCCTGGTACATTTAGTTGAGGCACTAGTAAATTAAATGCAGTGTGATGCCATGCCACATAGGAGTGAACAGGCCAAGGAGGGGTATATTGGCCTGCGCTGTTGTGGCCAAAACATTTATGTAACAGTGTTTCCAGTCACCACAACCTCTCAGAAAACCTCCAAGAAGGCACTCATAAAAAAAGAGTATTTTTTTATATTCTAACATTGCTCACAGTCAAAAAGGTATCCCAGATATATAAGCTATCAACAGCCAAGTGAGTCTATTCAACATGACCAATCATGTATTATTATCGTAATGATGTAAGCATAATAATAGGAGAGTAATTCACAGGCCATTGTAAAGTATTTGACCTGAAGGCAAAGGGAAAATTATGATTTAACAGCTCCCTTTAAAATATATTATCAACCTCAATTTTCGTGCACAGACTCCTCACTGCTCCACACTTCTCTCCTGAAGCAGGCATGAATGGGGTGTAGGCCCCCTTCTTACCTCCTGATTTATAGTGCTTTGGTAGTAAAATGGCAGTCTGGGATAACATGGGTGGTAATAAATGACTATAAGACAGCGACTAGCAGCTGTTAATGCTACAGCCATTAGACTGAAAAATGAAGGACACCAGCAATTTCGTCAGATTTATACATTTTCTCTGTGCCATGCATCAGTGTTTGAAGTGGTGATCCATATATGAACATTAATTGTCTGTGGTGCAATTTGGTCCCAGCCAAAATTATGAGCAAGACCTACATTTTTCAAGTGTTTCAGAATTGTCCTAAAGATTGAACTAGGACTAAAAATAACAGTTATTTATGAAGTTTCCTACACTGGCTTTAAACTGGAAGAATTCAGTAATTACATCATTTAACTAATCCCTGCAAATGCTCTGGCAATTTCCATTTGTTTGCTGTCTTACTCGGAGATGGTTGATATCAGTTTGGTTTGTGGTTTGTCCTGAGTTTGTTCTTGCATGCAGTCATTTTAATATTATGCTGGCTGCTGAGTAATTACCTTTAAAACCACATGTTAAAGTGTCACGTCTTCTTTTCTATTTATAAAGCTGTGTTAATATAGAAAACCTGATGTGTGGGTGTAGAAGCTTCAGAGTTATTGAAAGAAACCTTTGACAGACCATAGCTGTATGTATTATAAGACATAGTTTTGCTGTTGTGAGAGTAATGGAACTATAGAATTGTAATTATTAGTAGGTAGTGATTAATTGATTGGATTTTTTGTTACTTGCCCAACACTCTCTATCATTCAGCGCCAGAAAGCAGAAATGTGTTGTAGTTTTACATATAATATCCACGTCAGCCCCATCTGATCATGATTTATGATGCATTACCACACTGTGAACTAACTAATCCCCTCTGTTAAATTATAGTCCCAAAGGGGATGGGAATCATATATGTCACCCAGTCAAAGAAAATTGTTTGGTTACAGCCTGCTATAACCTAACAGAATACAAGATTTTATCATTTTGTAGCTGTCCTTTACAGAGACTTTCCACCTGTAAAATACGACTCCATAGGTCGTTTGTACCAGCAGCTTTAAATGTACAACAGAGATGTATTACATTGAGGCAATGTCTAGTGGCTGTAGTAAATACGACAATCTCACATACTATTTACAGCCACAAAGTTTCATAGGGAGGAGGTCAGGGTGGACAGTTGCACAGGACTTTCCTTCAGGAGGCTGGAATTTGAGTCCAGTGTGAAACATCTTCTGAAGCTCAATGAAGCAGTTACTTTAAGCCAAACCACAGCATTTGTACTAAACTTAAACATGACTCAGTGTTTAAACCCAACCAAATCACAACTGTATCCCAGCATTTTAGACTGTTAAGATGAAAAAGTGTGTTAAGACAGATGCCATTTTGTTGCCTAGTGTCAAATGGGTGCAATTTCAACTGCTGTTATGGGGGCGCTCATTCAACAAGTACATACTATATATATGGTTGCTTAGGTTGCAGAACTTGATGCCTTTACACAAACACTATGTGGCATCCAGAGAAACATGACTATGTTTAAACTAAGGATTTTGTACATTCTAATTAAATAACCATACTTTTGTGCGATAAATGGTGCAGTAAGAGCAAATTACTGCCAATATTGTTGGTTTCTGCCGAGGAGATTCTGCAGAGAGACCATTTATTCAGATCTGGTCTGGTACATAAATTCTAAAAAAAATTGTCAAAATGGTATATTTCAAAAAGTGTCAATGAGAGTTCCTTCCTTAATGCTGTGTCTTGGTGACTCCTAATAGGGTAGGAAACCTCAAAATATTCAAATATCTCCCAGGTTCCAAAAGCCGAACCAAATATGCCCATCACCTAGAATATTTGGCCAGTTAATCTTGATTTCCCTTCAAGACACTTGATAAACATGGACCCAATGATCTTTTTGAAACCAGTCTATGAGAGAAAATGTCTACTGGTCAACTGGTGTCCATATTGTGTCATTTCCCCCTTTTCATCAGATGCATCACACAATGGTGGTGGCTTGGGAAAATAAAGAGAAAGCACCAGCAGGGATAATGAAAAAGTGTAGGACATGTAAATTTGCTAATTTGGACAATTAGCAGCTTCATTGAGCATGACCAGAACAAATATCATCCAGTCACCTCCATCCTTCCTCATTTCCAGATGACTGGATCCTAATTCAAATTCAGATCTGCAGACGACACCAAGGACCAAGGACCAATAGCTAAAGTAAGGAGTGGGAAGAGCTGTAATATGAAAGGATCATCTCAAGTTCAGTTGGCTCTCTACACACCATTTCATGCTAAACATCTTGACATACAAGGTGAATTACAAGAAGCCTTTTAAATACGCAGAACTGAAAAAAAAATCACAGCTTCCCGATGTTAACTTGGATTCATAATTGAGTTGTGACAGCTTAACTGCAGTGAAGTTTGGCGTCAGTTGTCATTTCCACACAAGGCAGTGTGTTTATCTGAAAGTATCTTTATAGCATTTATATCGGAACAGCAGACAGAAGAATCAAAGACACTTTGAGAGTCTGCACCAATGTCTTTAATGATTCATGAAAACAGTGTTTTCTTTCAAACAAGCTTTTCATAGGGCAGATATGGCAGAGTGGGACTGTCTTTATGCATTGATTAAAGGCTGTGAAATAGGCTGGAGAATATTTGTAAAAATGGACTATAAAAAAAATGGACGACTATGAAAGTAGACATTGGCCTTTCATCTTGACATCAGCTTGAGCCCTTTTCTGAGTTTCTGTGAAAAATAATGACTGTGCTTTCCAGTATGATGAGCACTTTTCAGGTGGACCTCCTTCTTCATGACCTATATCCATTGTCTTACTCTGTCAGCAGTGGGAATACTACTACCATTTGTGTCAAATATCAAATACAGAGTCAGGGATATTTTTGCCATAAAGCCCACATGCCACTTCAGACTTGATGGTGAATATGTGCCTATTTTGAATTATTGGATTTGCATGAATATTTATGGAATCGTAGCGGGGGTTACTGCATGTGAGGTAATTACATTACAGATGGAGAGAATGGATGTGAGTCATAGCATATTTTACATGTACAACTGCACAGATATAAAAAGCCTCCTCGAAATAATGGCTTAAAAATGAGCTTGGTAAGCAAAGTGATAGATTTACTTTGAACTAAGTGAACAATCAATGTTGGTGCATTTCACTTTTTGAACCACATTCTACTTTGTTTTTGTGTAAATGTATGTTCCAGTGCTGCATTCTCGTATAATACCATCCTTTGTGAAATTTGACAGGATAATGTTGCATTTGTGTGAATGACTGCAGGTGATGCTCATATGAGAGGGAAATCATTGCTGCAAACTTCCCCCTAATGTGCCTATTACTTTATAATGACGCCAAGTGTTCAATTTCACAGTGGTGGCATGAATTTGTAATTACCACATATAGATTTCCCAGTGTTTCCTGATTGCAGGAGAAGCATACTGTACTCACTACTGCCCCGGGTCCAATAACCAGATGTGGAATTGTCTCGAGCTTGCCAGCAGCATCACTCCCAAATGAGCTTCAGTCGGTTCCAATGGGAAGTGTTTTCCAGTTAGCTATCTCGCAGCGATCAATACTCCACCTCCTTCCATAATGTTCAGAGAAACCCAAACTTCTAATGAGGGACTTCTGTAGTCATGTTCCCTTAACCCTGTAATGCATGCGGTCAATATGAGAGACGATCTGCTGGATGAACTCAAGAGGTGAGAGAGAAAGAGAGAGAAAGGGGGATGAGGATGGCGGTGTTCAATAATGAGAACTAACAGTCTGGCAGACTGGACCTGACCCAGATACAGTTTACCGCAAACTGTCTCAATTCGCTATCTCTGATTTTCATTCGCCGTGATAAAGGGCTGAGGCACAAATCATATTATACCAGGCCCCAGTTTGTCACATTGAGATTTGATTTTTGAAAAGGTTAATGGATAAGCTTGCAAAAACCCAACACAACATGTTTAGAAAGTGGCCTTTCTGATCACCAATGGGATAATATTTGGGGTCCAGGTTTGGATGTTTTCTAATGACCTTTGTCAGAAAAGGGCTGATTAAACAAAAGGCAAAGTCAATCAGATAGGCAGATGATTCAGTTTTCAAAAGATTAAGGCCAAGGCCTCTATAATTATTGTTACTGCATAAACTTTCCCCTTCATGTCTGAAGCTGGTGGCTGAATAAAAGGCTAGAACAAAAATAGGTTTTGTAGCAATAGAATCTGTAGCAAAACAGCGAGAGCATATAGCCACGCGAGCTCTGTGAGGCTTTAGAATACACATTACAGTGTAGCTAAATGCTAACATGCTCACAGTGACATTACTAACATGTCAGTGTTTAGTTTAGTGTTTAGTGTTTATCACTGTCTGTATTCACCCATTTTAGAACCAGCATTGTAACATTGCTAAATAACACTAAGTAACCAGTCATAAACCATACATGGATCACCAAAACCATTAAGAGTTGGACACTATGAATATCTGCGCCAAATATAATGCTATGTAAGAGTTGATGCCTTTTAGTGGCGCTATAAGAAAAGTCACATTGTCTGGGAAAAGTAGAAATCTGAAAGATTAAGCCACAAATCTGACCTGCTGGTTGTAGAGATTGTTGGGAGCATTCAACAATGCCACAGGGGGGTTTGTGGCTCTTGAGGCCTGTCATTCATTTTTTTATCTGTATCTTATGCAATGTTTCACCATTTAGCAAAAAAAACCATCGTAGCGTTGGTTTCCATCCATGTTTTTTTTTTGTCATGCAGAAACAAGCCTGAGTGGAAACCCTCAAAATGTTGTAAAAGATTTCTTCATTTCTCAGGTGAAAAAGTCAGTGTCTAAATATAAGTGAAATACAACAAGGTGCAAGGGAAGCAGACATGACCAAATAAGTATGGTATACATGAATCATATATAATAACAGAAGATGAAAACTCATATTATTAAATGGAAACTTATGCTACATTTCTTCACTGTTCACTTTAATTTAACTTTATTTACGTTATCTTGTAGGTCCCTCTTCTTCTGCAATTGTTCAATAACACCCCAACTAGAAAAACAGCACCACCAGATGTTTATCTCACTGATCTCTTATATGGATGGATATAGATGGATTCGGAATGGTAGTTGATGGAAATGCATATTCATTAGCTTTTTCATATGTCATATATTATTGACATTTTGGCAAATGTATGTTACACTTTGCTTAAAAAACACACTGACACTAGTTGTATCTCTAGTCTCTGGTCAAGAAAGTTGGTGTATTAATGAAAGTAAATACTCACACTGGCATCAGCTAACAGAGATTAACTCAGTGCACCTCAGAGAGTGTCCTTTTCCTCAGAACAAATGAGGAATTAAGAGCTCCTACAGACAAGGTTCCCCACCGTTGTAAATGTTAAGCTGAGTTTAATGCAGCCAGGTTGATACATTTGCAGGTCTTAGTGTATTAAAAAGAGATTTAAATGAGATTTGTTGATAAAACTCCCGATAGCCTTTGTTCAGTGGGCCGTGATTTATGCAAAGACACGGCACATGGACGTCACTATTTTCTCTCTGTCACGTTATGGCTGAGCGTTCATCATCAGGCTTCATTTGTTTTGAGAAATGGCACCTGGCTCCGGCACAGCAAAAGCTCTGTCGAGAGAGAAAGGCAGAGAGAGAGAAGAGAGGGAGGAAAGGGGGCGGCCACAGGGGAGAAATAATATGTGTGTAGGGGCAGCATCTATCTATTGACCTATGAGAGCTGAAAATGGGCTGCAGACACACAGAGAATTTCCTAAAACAATCAGTCTCATCTTGGAAACAAAGGCAAAGATAATTTGCTGTGTGCTATGAAAATGAATTGCAGGGTCAGAATTTAGCCTATTGAATGAGCTATAACTGAGTAGGCTTCTTACAGACTAAGGAAATAAATTTTTTGTGAATGGTAAAGTCTGGTAAAGTCTGAGGTTGAAGGTGATACTACCTCAGCTGCAATTCAAGTGTTTTTTTCAAAACCTCCTGTGTGACACACATACAGTACATCACTCTCCTGTTGCTCTTCAGCACAACAGATAATGAAAGGCAGCTACTTTGTCTTGTCGTCCCTGTTATTACTCTTTGCTTGGCTGCCTGCCAGTGGCTCGTGTAAACCAAAGTTGTCCTTGCTGATGTGCTTTGATATTTGGTGTACAAACAAAAGTGACAAATACCCTCAAGCCAAAAAAAAAAAAAAAAAGGAGCCATTATCTACTGCTTCTTATGCATTGCTGTATCTGTCTTTTTACGACCACATTATGTGTAGTCACATGAAACATGTTTGACTGAGGAATGATGAATGGCATTCAATACGATATAGATGCTCTGGAATGCGGCAAGGACAAACAATACAGCGCAGGCTGGTATTGAAAATGTGAATTATTAATGTCAGACTGCGTTCATGCACATTACGATCCATCACATTTCCTCTGGGAGTCATTGATTATGAAAACATGATTATTGGTATTGGAACAGCACTATAAACTATATTATGTCTAAATACAGAAGCTATACTGTGACTCTAAAAGCAAACTGATCATAACTGGAATTGTACAGTCTCTATGAGCGCTGCAAATGTTAACTTCACTGCATGTGTTGAAACACTGAGGTCACTGCTGGTTACATTTCCACAGTACTAAAATTAATTCACTCACTTCCTTTCATTTCCATGTGTCAACAAAAAGCCTCAGTCATTTAGATATTGAATGGTTAAGTGCACTTCAGCTGTCATTCACAGAGAACTACATGTCTTCAGGCCACATAGCTCGATTTGGAAATACATGTCCCTTTAAGAGACCAAGTCAGGCATATGAGAACATCATCTTTCCCCTTCGATCACCCTTTCCTGTTTTTATCATTCTTTCCTCTTGAGTGATACCGTGTTTTCTCCCTCTCTGCACAGGTTAACAGAAAGTTGAGACAGAGTTCAATCAATGCTCCGAATTACCAGACAAAGGACGGCGGAGCGGCCCATTACAATGCCTGACCCAGTTAGGATCTGGTCGTAAGAGCCAAACAAAGTGTGTTTCCAGACAGACTTGGAAAGTCATTTTTCCACAGTAAAACATGTTTTTCTCATTACAGACCTGTCTGACAGAGGGGAGGCTGCGTATCAAGCATGAGCCACTACAAAACCTTGTATCATCTGATACAAAATACTGCATCAGCATCATAATAATTTCATTATATCATGAATTTTCCTTTGGCTTTGTTTCTGTTATCATCTATGTAGTCATGTGCTCAGCAAACCTACATCAGAATAACTTCAAATCCAGCTTTAGAGTAGCTCAGTCAGAGCCCAGACCTCAACCAATTAGAGATACTGTAGAATGACCTCAAGTGAACCGTTCACAACCGACGTCCTGAGAATCTGTCTGAGCTGAAACAGTTCTGTGAGGAGAATGGTCCAAAGTTCCTCCTGGACGTAGTGCAGGTCTAATCCACAGCTACAGGAAGTGTTTACTTGACTTTATTGCTGCCAAAAGTGGATCAACCAGTTATTAAAAACCTTTTTCCACCATCACTATGCATGTTTAATGAGTGTTTCCTGTTTGGCTCTGATTTACTAAGATCCCAAATAGCGAGTGCTAAATTGTGTGCACAAACTTGAAAATTGTGAGTTTTGTGGTTTGTGGGCGTTTTGTGGTTGATCTAATGAGATAAACTGTGTGAATGACAAAAGGTGCAAACGTGTTGGAGATGGCCGTATTTAAATGAGGACTTACTGTTATAAGGGATGCAGACCTGCAGAAAACTCCTAAAAGCTGTGTGCTTCAACTCAGTTGTGTGTTGGGTTGTAGGTTAAGTCCTTCTCACCAACCAGCTGATCTAAACAGGACTTTGTTTTGTGGAGCTTTGCTCGTCTATGGTTCAAAAGTGTGTTTGTCAGAGTGAAGAATTCTCACATTTTGCTGTGGAGGCACATAATGATGGGCTCCCATGATATCGTAGCCAGGAGCTCACCCAATAACTCCAAAATTGAGTTGCAAAGTTGCATTTTGGACACATTCACATTCTTCTCCTTTGCATCCATTTGGACCGCCTCCTAAAAAAAAGGCTTCACCTTTCTTTCACACACACACCTTCACTGACACATACGCTTGTTCACACTCAATATGATGAGGGGAAGTGAAGTGATTTAATCGAGTCAAGTGAAGTCACTTACATGACACTTACACGTGTTGCTACATGCTGAGCCTGGTGACTGAAGTCAGATGATTCCCATCAAAGCATGTGGTGGACAAAGATGAAGAGGATGTTGCCAAGTTAAACTTGATCGACATGAATGAGAAGAAAATGTGATGTCGTATGATTTGAATGTGAAAATTCATTAAGGTTTCTTTGGAAACTGCTTACAAGACAAACACTTTAGGTTTTTACCACTGGTGCATTCCACTAATTTGAGCTAAATTCAGTGATTAAACAGCAGAACTCCAACCTGTGCTCTCTCTTTGAAATGATGTAGTACTGTTTCAGTCTGTGGTATCAGTTTGCCTCATGTGGTGCCAGTTATCCCACTCACTGGTCTCGCTGGTTTTAAATAATTCCCACATTTCTGTTTAATAAGGGATGAAAAAGTGAGACAAGGCTTGAATTGCTCCCTTGGCTAATGAGTATCCAGTGATAAAGACATCTGCATCAGAGCATATAGAGTGTAAAATCAGCCAGTGGAGTAGGGGTGCAGGACGGATTGACCTGTGTGTGTGTGTGTGTGTGTGTGTGTGTGTGTGTGCGTGGAGGAGAATTGCGGTGCCTCATTAGGCTACTTTTCCTAAAAAATAAAACCTAAAATAGGAAAATAAAACCTCTGGCCACATTGAGACAGTTTGGTCATGGAGGCTCATTGATTTTCATCTGAAATGGATTGGTGCTCAAAGATGCCATAAACAGGCAAACATACAGTACATTATGTGCAGGCATGTGCACTGAATCAAAGCCGCACTAACCATAACACTGTTGATGTACTTTTCCTGCATGGCACCAATATGGTATGATGACTCTTAATAGCAAAGTTAATTATGCTATTTTCCATGGTAAATACAGAAAACACCAATGAAATTTATTATGACGGGGTTCTCTGGGTAACTATAAAACACAGGATATAGTCTGAGCAGAAACAAAATTGCACTTACAGGAGGGGATGTCATGCAATTTTAATTCCAACCTATACTGTTTGTATTAGGTATGGGGCAGCACTTACCTTAGAGCGTGTTCTATAAAACCAGTACTTGTAAGTCATTCAGTGAGAAGCTTACTCATTCATATGTTAATGCTATGGGTTAATATTTGTTCCTCTGATTTGCAATAACCCAAAGTCCACCTCCTCTAATAAGCCCAATGAATAATGCACAATGCTTATACAATGTTTAGAAATGCATATCTCTGGAGATGGAAATCCCAGCCAACCTTGGGTGAGTTAATATGAAGTGACTATTCTCCCTGGAGGACCTAACAGAGCCTCAACAAAGTTCAGCTTCTCTAATGTGAGAGCTGAATTTCAATAGTTACAGTAGAGCTTACAAAATGACCATCTAGTGTATTAGTAGCTGCAGCTTTAAGGATTACAGTGGAGTCATGTTAATCAGTTGATGCTGTTATGTGTTATATGTTTTTTTAACTAATTGTACATCGAGATCACGTCAGTCAAAGCGTGGCTAGTGCTCTGTCAGTCTCTGGAAGTGGTGCTTATTCTACTATCTTCACTCAGCCGTACTGTTTATCACTGCTGATGCACACTGCCAAACTCCGCTTCTGTTTATTTTAAGCAAACTGCCTTTGGTGGTGATAGAAACATAAAATGCATGGAGCTGGGAGCCAAGCCATGAAGTGCTTTAAAACTTATTAGGAGAAGTTTACAATCAATTCTGGCAGGAAGATTCCCTGTGTGGGAGGGCTAAAATAGGGCTAAAATGACTCTGTCAAAGACTGGCAGCTAAGACAAATGAAATAACCTGACAGTATCTGTTTAAATCGTGATACCCTTCCACTCCATTCTTTTGAATGGGACATCAGTGGAACGCCTTGACACAAATGTCCACTTGGACTCAAGCATGAACTGATTACATTTTGGTGGTCAAAGGTCACTGTGACCTGACGTCTGTTCTATCCATCCATTGATCCATCCCATACTCTTGAATGCCATATCTCAGGAATGCTTTGAGGGAATTTCTTCTAACATGGCATAAGCATCCACTTAGACTCAAAGATGATTTGATTTTGGTCAAAATTACTGTGACTTTGCATCTATCCCATTTTTGTGAAAGGAATTTCATCACATCTATATCCACCTGGACTCATGGATGAACTGATTAGAATATGAAGCTGGACAAACATGCAGGTAAACATCCTCTTGATTGTTGGTGAAGGCATATAATCACAAGGTGGTAAAGCTAGTTATGTCAAGAACTACTATGCTATTTTGCTGTACTTTATTTTAGTTTCAGCTTTACTTTTAGTAATTTTAGTTGATGAAAAATGACTAAAGAGCAGTGTGATGTGAAGATAACTCTTCACTAACAATACAACATATACAGTTTGAATGAATTTGATTCAGACTGCTGAGAAATCTTGGTAATACACATACTGAAAAAGGCAAGTTTTCATTATAGGATACGATAATAATCCTGCTGGAGACACAAAACTACTGTATCTCTTCTTCAGTCAAGATAAAAAACTATGTAAAGGAAAAAACTGTCTCTGATTTGGCAAGTGAGAACTTTAGTGTGTCAGTCAGTATATCACAGTTGCTTGTGTCAAAGGCTCCAATCAGGTCAAGTAGTACTGAAACTGCACAGCATTCATCAGCAAGTCAGTCTCTGTACTAAATACGGATTTTGTAATTGCATATTGCATAAAAGGTGTCGCACAGTGGGACATGAAAGACAGGAACTATATTTTCCATTGTTATAGTGGTTGAATTTATATGTAATAGTGACTTGTAAATATTTGGGGGGGGACGAGAGTGATTTATTAAAAATATATTAAATTTAATCATGGTAACACGTGGTCACAGCAATGGTCTGGTAACATTTCATTGATAGATAGAAATTGATGGATTGATAGAAAACGTGAATCCTGATGCAGTCATGTTTGGAGACAAAGTTGAATTGAGCAGTGATGGGAAGAAAACACTGGGACAGGACTGTGTTTGGGTCTTTGGATGTTTGGATGGTAGGATAAGAACTTGTTAGATAATGTATAAGATTTTACTTCACTATGCTTCATTATGTCTTAAAAATGAGATGATTCATCTCAAGGGGTTTGTCCTAATATAGTACATTTAAATATATATTGTAAAGGTTGACTAATGGATCATTACTTTTACCACACAATTGTCAGCAGTCTACAGCAACTGAAGACTAAATATAGAGGTTATTATAGTATTAATTATTAATTAGTACTTATTGGCTCTTTAATTTCCAGTTAATTTTACATTTGTAGAGATTATGTTAATTATTCTATATAGAGAGTATTGTATATTTTATATTTATTTAAGTCTTCACTAAAGACCGACAGCTGGTTGTGTGTGTGATGTATTATGAAACACATTAGTTCAGGAAAATAAAACTGTAAAAAAACAGCATCTACTTTAAAAACATAAAAGGAATTTATAGACTCATTAAAGTTTAATTGTTTTTAATTTATATGTTTTTAAAGACCGTGAAACTTTGTCACACTGCAAAACCTTAAGTTCATTAATACCTGCAAATTCAAATTTAAATGATCAGTTTCCAGTTCAGCTCAGATTTATTATCTCTGTGTGAGATGCATGTTTTTATCAGCTCCCTGCATGTTTACATCACATATACATCTCTCACCCAGTGAGAGCTGGGGAAAGTTTGGCACTGGCTCACCTCTCCCTCCTTCATCCCATCAACACATAACACTCCCTCCCACACATAACACATTCCACCCTCCTCTTAGTGAAAGGATACCCATCTGCCCCGCAGCCAAATTCCAGCCATGTTTTCTGGGAACATAACATTCGGCTATAGACAACCTCCCCCCACCAGGGCCAAAAACGCCTCAAATTATTGTGGCAGCAGACACTGAAGTCTTTCTTTGAACAGGTACGGCTGCATTATTGTATAATCAAAATGTTAACAGAATGGACAGAGCTGTGTGATACAACAGAGGTTGTGAGGGAGGTATACGTCTTCAGGGTAAATAGGCCTTTTTACATCAGCCATGTCCTGACATCATGCATTCTTGAATGTTCATTAACAGACAAGATCACTCTGGATCATATTTCATCAAAAACAACAAACAGAGGTGATTCTGACACCTTCTGTTTGCGTTGAGAATATTGAAGTCCGTTGCATCTTTTTCTCATGTCTTTAGTCGATGAAAGATTTAGGGGGAGTTCAGGAGAGAGATGCTACATTCCTCCCAGCTCTATCAAGCAGGCATGAGTAGATGTCAGAGAGGATGCCTGAGGCTGCTCTGGTATGGTTCACTCTTATCTCCACAGATGAACCCTTCTGGCTCTGACCTGGCAACCATCAGCCAGCTCCAATGCTGAGCACATCGAACCTCTAATGAAAGAAGTGCAGATCAGTAGTACACACCACACATTAGGCACTTTTTTGTTTGGCAACCAGAAGCAATTACTCAAATTTGTGTCCAGAAAATAAACAACAATTTATATTATTTTTAACGTGAATGTTTTTCTACCTTTTATTATTAGATTGTGTATGGTTGGCGCATTTGTTTCCAATTGTATTGGGTGCTGGTAAGAGGTGGAAAGCAAGTTCTACTCAAAGGACAGTTTGCCATGTAATACTAGTACTACTCCACTAACATTCAAAGAAAATTTCTCTTTGCTACACCTGTAATCATTTCATGACTGCTCGGATTCATTTAGCAACTTCCTGCAGGGGCCTATGCCCAGTAATAAAGTTCTAAAAGTTTATTAATGTATCAGTTACAGGTGCCATTTCTCTACAGAGCAGCAGTTCAACTCTAATGACTTATTTTCCTCATCTGGTACTTTTTTGTAGGATTTTATATGTTGGACTTCTAACAGAGTAAAACTACTTAAGTGCAAGGTCTTCATACTTCTTTTGCCATCCATGCTGGTACCCTGACAAACTTCCTTGCAAGTCTAATTTTTTGTTGTTGTGTATAAAATGCTTCATTGTAATCATGTGAGATTTGCTAGCAGATGGTAGAATACCATCACATTATCGTCTTAGCACACTGCAAGTTAAAGGAAACAGGTGATGAAATCATTTCCTGTTATCACCTCATTGTTTGGTTTCCTGGCAACACAACACAAAGCAATCTACTCTCTCCTGCACGTCATGAGATATTCTGTAATCAATGACAAGAATCTCCATGTTCATGTAAAGTCTAATAGAGTCAGTATATCAATATTCTCTATATAGACCCAGTGCAAACATTGTACAGGATCAATGCATTCAGCCTCAAGCCATAAGATGTTCAATTAACAGTTTCACACAGTCATTTAAAGTGGGGGGGGTCGATTCAGTCATCAATGATGGTTGTTTATATAGCTGGAATATATGAATAAGTTTTTCAGTATCTAGTTGCAAAAAAATAGCATATGCTGCAAAATATGCACGTACAAATTAAATGAATAAAAAACATTCATGTCAGATTCAACAAGGGGACTATAAAGGGTGACACATGTGAGTCCATTTAGTGGACTCACATATGCATATGGTTAATTTGGTTTTTTTTAAGCATAAACATTTTTATAAAACAATTTCCTGTAATAATAATAAATAAGCCAATTTCATAGCAAGACCTAAAGTCAGAGATCATATGATTCATATGTGTATTATTTTCACGTCTGGTTTACATCTTCACATTGAAACTCAAACTAATTAAATGATTTTTATGGTAGTGGTCTATAACGGTAGGTGAAAATGAGCCCCAGGAGAATCCTCCCTCAGATCAGCAGCAGACAGCTACTGACTGACTGCCAGTGGTGGTTCATTCATGTACAGTCTTGTGAATGCTCATCAAAAAAGTGTATTGCATCAAAAACAATAAAGATGACTTTGGTTCACTCAGACATAGAAGGCAGCAGTTTTTCAAAAAAGCTCTGATGAATCCACTGTACACTCTGGATAGTAGACAGACACAGAGCAACCACACATTTTCCTCAGGCTGTGGAGGCCATAGCAAAGTAAAAAAGAGTGAACTTTACATCCGAAAACCAGCTTCATATGAATGGTAATGTTGGTTTGCTAATAATTAATAGCTAATAAAAGCAGCTGTCTAATATTATGTGGGCCCCTCTGCCACTGAAGCAGCTTTAACCCATTAAGACATGGGCTCCACAAGACTTCTGAAAACCTCTGCACACACAGATGCAGGAAGATGTAATGCACTATGTGTTCTGATACCTTTCAGTCATACACAGCATTAGAGCAGCACTTTGTACTACAGTAGTTTTCCTGTGGGGTCAGACCAGTTGGACTACTGTACCATTCAACCAAGAAACTTGTCTGAGAAGATTAGGAAGAAACCTCTAGGATCTCCAAGCCAAGTCCAGGAGACTGTAACCAACCTTCCTGGATGTGACTGGAACAGACAAAGCAAGCTCAGAGTGAACCGAAGGAAAGTTTGAATGGTGGAAAAAGAACTAAGGAAATCTTTGAAGCAGAAATGAGCTGAAATCAAGGAGCAACAGTGTCCAGTTGCACCATATGTGACTTACCAAATGAAAGGGGACACCATGAAGGAAAACAGATTAAACAACCTGAGAGCTTTTTGTTAATCACATCAGCTCTGTGGTCATAGAAGGAAAAGCAAATCTTTGAAAGATAAGAACACCATTCTTACGGTGCAACGTATAGAGTGCTCTGGCATGTTATGCAGTTGCTTCGCTGCAACTTGAATCTGCGTTGGACTCAATGAAATCAGAGGGTTATCAAGACGTTCTGGGGAAACTCAAACCTGAGAGAACTGGAGCCCTTGTTTACAGGGGCAGATCTACAGGGGGGTGGGGGAGGTTGACCCCTAGCTGACCCCTTACTATCACCAACCCAATTGTTGTAACAAGATGTACGATGTAACTTTAAAATAAATGTTCATAAGCTGTTTAAATTACTGAAACAAACAAAGAAAACAGAGAAAACAATTCTTCTCAGATCCTCCACCAAACATCTAAAACTTATTTTTTTCTTAGATTAATAAAAATGTTCAGACATGGTTGACTGGTTTTAGTATTGTATGTGCCTCAAAGTGGTGTCCTACATATTCTGGGTTGAAAAGCAATGTGTATGTTCTATTAAAAACACAACAGAGATCAGTGGATATCTATTTATGGTTAGTTATTGGAGAATTTCAACTTTCTGTATTTCTAAGAAATTAGTGGAAGATTTGGCTTTATGAGTGTAGTGTGAGAATACCAGAAAATAGGCCACATAAGACAGAGGATGACCTGACATATGGTCTGACTGTATGGGGTCTAATGATAGTACAGGAAGCAGGTTGAACAATAGTGTAACTAGAGAGTCAAAAACAATAAACATCCACCCAGTGAAAAACAGAAGTGGTTGTTCCTTGTGACAACAGCTTCAGTTTGTTCCTCTATCATTCCTTGTGAGCGGTAATTGCACAGTACAACATCCTGTTTTAGTGACCTAACTCAATAGAGTCACTGCTGCAATAAATAATAAGATATAATAAGAATATTTCCTAAGCTGTGTAATGGCAAGAATCACAGGGAAATAGGTTGTGACTGATTGAGGCAACTGGACTTAATGAAGCCTAACGTTGTGTTTATTCTTGTTGTACAGCATCCATATTTTTGTCCTAAATAAGAGGTAAAGATGACATGCTGTCTTGTTTATGCTCCTGTAAAGATGACATTATTGGTAGAATTGATAAGATCCCAGCGATTTATGGCAGGATCTTGCTCACAGGGTGGCCCGGGTCAGGGAGAAAACGATGGCCAAGGTTGTCTGTGAGAGCAGATTAAGTGGCCAGACACAACCTGTCATTGAAAATACGGCCTCAACTGTGGGAGCCGGGAACAAAGCCAGAAAATTAATGGAAGGTCCACCGCATTTTGCAAAACACGTGAGGGCATAAAATCCCTTCACAAAAAAACAAAAACACAAAAACCCAAACAAAAGAATTAGACGCAGAAGAAGAAAAAAACGATTCTGACAACAGGAAGTGTGGTAAAGCGGCAGGTGTTGTTTCCTGCTGCTGAGATACAGGCTTGGAGAAGGAAGGCGGAAGGCTGGGAGATTTAAAGCAGGGGGGTGGGGGGGTGAAGGGCTAGGGATTTGGTGTAGCAGATGGAGGGAAGTGGAGCTGAGCGAAGATACGAGGAGAATGGTAAGGAGTGCGGACAGAGGAGGAAGGATGTAAGTTGGTCCCGCGGGGAGGATGAGGTAGTGGGGTTATCCACCGGCTGGGCTAAGCGTGCTCAGTGCAGCCTGGAACTGAATGAGTTGAGCAGGGAGGGTCAGAGAGAGCCAGGGGGTCTCTGCAACCGCAAAAGGTTGAAAAGCTCCAGTAAGACAAAGAAAGAGAGTCGGGTGTAATGGGTTTGTGTTATATCCGAGGATATGTGGTGGTACTTTACTCACAGAGTTAGAGGAACAGTTTGATATTTCATTGCTGGATTAATAATGAATGAATGAATCTTGAATCTGTTTTGATTTACATGATGAAAAAACTTTGAACTGGATGGTAAATATGTAGCTGGTCAGTGGAGCCTATAGAAAAACAGCTACACCCTAACATAATGAAATCCAGCAAGCAGCACCTCTAAAGCTCAGTGATTAACTAGCTTCTGCAACTAAGTGCAATGTCTGAGTATTTCTGTCATTGGTCGATGGGCTTTTCATAGTTAACAAACTGGCATCAAGTAGAGTACTTGCCTTTAGAAGCTGAAACTTTTATTATTTTATTATAGCATTCACTTCTGTCTGCACTGCACAGGTGCACATCAGGTTGAACCTTCTGAGGCTACATGCTACCAACAGCATAGGTTACACATAGATTTAATGCATAAACATGAATCAAAAGTTTTGGCAGGAAGTGATTTTCTAAAAACTGAAATATTGTAGTATATACTATTAAATAGCTACTGAATAGATGATATTGTGTAAATAAGGTTAGTTTTATTAAAAAAACATTGTTTAAATGTAGAATAGATGCTTAATTATAACTAATTGTCTGCATCACTCAGACATTTCATTGTCACCCTGGTTCATATACTATATCTATATGCCATTTGCTTTACTGTATCTGTAGAAAATGGTCTCTATTATATAACCACCCGTAAAACCACTAATTGACATTGACATGCAGTGAGAGAACAAATGAGCAAACTAGATATACAGTACTATGGTAATTACTGAGCTTTAGAGATGCTGGTAGAAACAACTTGCTTCATATTAGCTGCAGAGAGGTAACAGTGGTGTTCTTGTCTTACTCTAAATGAGTACGTTTCTAAAAATGTCAAACTATTCCTTTAAAGTTTCGCCATTGCTGTCACTGGAATTTGCATATGCGACAGTGACAATCCAAGGCTTTCTCTCTCTGTATTTTTTTTTTTTTTTTGTCGAGGAATAGGTGTGCTGAAAAGCGTAATCAGCTTTGTGCTGAACAAAAAAACAGGTGTGTGAAGCTGCGAGGGGGAAGGAGCTGAGAAGAGAGAAGGAGGTGTCGGTGGTGGTGGTGGGAGGTGGGGGCTTTGCTTTTCACATCCATTTCACCAACAAATAAAAAAAAAAAAAAAAACTGAGAATAAATCCCAGGAATAGATTTAGGCTCAAAGTGGCAGACACCAAGCTGTTTCTCTTTGCCATACGGCAGCTGTCTTCAAACGTCTGGGATGACACAGCAAGCATCCTGTTTATTGACTACCAGCAGGAAATGCTTTCAATGCTAACAATGTGCACTACTTACAAGTCTCCTTGCTGCTGCTGCTTCATTTTTTTAACTTGAGCCCCCTAAAAAAAAAAAGGATGGGGGGGGGGGTTAACTTGAAAATGAACCATCGAGGGAAAGCTGTGCATCAATATTCATTAATGCAGAACATGCATTGTCAAGTAGAAATAGAGACGGTGATGAGTGCTGCATTTATTTGTCATTTACCTCCTGGTATGCTAATATAATGAGGCCTCCACACCAAATAACCAAAGTCTGCATGAATACTGATTCTGTGCTGTGTTTTCAAATGCAACCAGCACGCAGAGAACACACATGCTGCCTTTAGGGTGTTTCTTTTTTTTTTTCCTCGAGAGTATACTTAGTTATAATAGTGGGCCACATTTTCCTTTGAGGCAATGAAGGGAAAATTATATTATTCCATCAGCATAAGGTTATTGCATTATGTGTTCCTCATGTACTTCAATAAGCAATAAATCTTAAGGCAGGGCTCCAGTAAAGCTGCACAAAGGTAAAGCACATCCTTGGTTTATTGATGACAGTTGTGATTCGCTCCAACAGTCATGTAGCTATTGTTACAGAGCAGATGAGCAGCTGAAATTAAGGGACTGTATGAAAATGATTAGGGGTCAGAAAAGGTGAAGAAAGAAGGCTCTTGGAGAGAGAGTGAGTTTGTTTAACTTCTTCTCATATTATTATGTATTTCAGCCCGTCTGTGTGATATTTATAGTCAAAAAGATCAAATACATTGCGAGTAATAATGTTGTATTTGTGCCCCTCTGTGTCAGAGCTTTATTTTTCTCATCAAAATCATTCCTGGTTCTCTTTTAGCAACTGTTTAGCAACCATTTTGTTCTACGTGACATATTATTTTTAGACACTGGTGTTACACTTTTTCTCAAATTAAGCACAATGACCAAATTAAATATGGAAAACAGTTGTTAGATTTAGTTATTTTAGTCGGTTTTTACACTCCTCAACATTGAAGAACACTGGGGGATGATTTATCTGCTTTAAATGAATTTAATTAGGAAATTTTGTTCAGATCTTTTGCTTTTGTCTTAAATTTGTGCCTCCTACCCCTCTGCTTGAGGAAAATATGAGCTCATTATATGACTTTAGATAATGGGGAAAACATGGACTTGTCTTAAACATATTTTCCAGTTGTTAAAATAGACTCTTTCACTCAGATATCTCAATCCGTTGTGTGTCACTTTGGATAATGGATAAACTGTACAGTTTACTGTAGACTGGCAGCACAGCTTAGCACCCTCGTCTCTCAGTCACAAGACATAAACTGCGTGGTTTGTTAATAACATGTTTACTGGAGACAGAGTGAGTCAGGTCTCAGGGGTTTACACCAGGACTCTGGACGCCTGCGTCATCTCAACCATAATGCAGCCTTCAACTTAAGCTGCGGGCCTGTAGAAGAAAAAGCTACACTGACCCAAGGGTGCTAGTCTTTGTAACAGGTGATAGTGGGGGTTTAGGGGTCTGAATAGAAATGTGGTGTTGACACCTGGTTTTCAACAGAAATTGGATGTCTTTGTTTGGAAGGACTGATGTTTTTCTAAGGATGGATGCTGAATACAGTCCTCGTTCTGAGCATCATGGATCTTTTTTTTCTAATTACTAAGAAAAAGATAGTGACCCGTTTGACTGCCAAATCTTTTCCTTGCTCCATCTAAAGATTCCTTCCTAGCTGTTTCTTTTTCTTTCTTTCTTTTTTTTAATCATATTAAAAAAAACAGGAAAGAGAAATGTTGGGCACAAATGTCATGGTTGTAATTAAGGGATGTGTCAGTACTGCTGTGTCTCTCCAGGAAAAAAGCTCCAAGCTCTTTCAGCCTCTTTCCGCGTGAGTGACATTGTTTATGTTTCACTTATCTCTGGCAGATGTTAGCTGAGTGAAATTGAATTCCTGGCAATGAGGGGGAGAGATCACAGCGTGCATCCTTTTTTATGTCTGGGGACAGGATTTCTCCTGGCCGGCCTTGATCCCTTGATTGTCTGCCCTGTGATGTTGTTGGTGGATAATGACAAAGGTCGAGGGTGACGGTGACACCAGCTTTTCCTGACTCACTGAAGGCACCGCTGTCAGCCTGGTTGGTTTGAATCTGGTAACAACATCTTAAGCTGGCAGAACACAGAAAAACGAGCCTCCCATGCACAGTCTATGACAAATTATATGAAAAAAGTGTGAGCAGTAATATAAATCATCTGTTTTCTCCAGCACCAGCAGCACTGTTGAATTACAGCTTCCAGCAGCTCCACACATGTTCCAGTAAAACTCGTATCATACCAGGTTTATAGTTACATTATATTTCTGCTTTTGCCACATTATCAGGCTGCACTTGTAAATCTCCTCGAAATATAAATAGTGCAGTGATAAAATGCAGTCAGTCATCTTTATTGGATTTCTGATTCTGGTGTGAAGACTGTGAGATGAAATCGCCGCTCGCAAATAAAAACACGGAAGAGTCCCCGAATGAAAGGCTTTGCTTGTATGCAGAGTAACGTGCATTTATCTCCCAAGTCAGAGCGGCTGCTTCTGCTGCAGTCGAGCATTTCCCCAGAAATTGTTAGTTAGATGATGCAGCATTGTTTTACTTTAAAGACAGACCAGCACACACACACACACACAAACAAATCAAGATAGCGAATTTAATGTCATTTTCTGAGATCCCGGCCTCATGTGTAGGAGCTCTGTTTCCTCTTGTTTACCCCGAGCTGTTTCTCAACCCGGGATAACAACCCTGAACAAACATGACTATCAGCTGATTTTGCAGAGGTCTCCAAAAGCATGTGCAGATGACACTCATTACCAACACGGGTCAGGAAGGTATAAAGGCAGCAGTTACACAACAGCACTTCTCCGGCTTAGTTATGTTTGATTGAAACAACAATTTGACCACAGGAGAAGGTTGAGACTGAGACAAAGCAGGAACTAACAGTTAAGAATGGCAACAAGAGACAACAGAAAACCACAGACAGTGAATAGTCATAAAGTCCACTTTCTGAACACTTAGTCCTTTTTCTAAAATGCAATCAAAACTAAAATGTGTGACTAATTTACTTGAAGCTTTATTTATCTGACAGAAGTACAATTATAATGATTTTCAGTGTTCAGTGTTTGAGCAACTTAATTATACTTTGTGAATATAAGCTAATTTCAGAGTTTGATGCTGTAACATACTTAGAGCAAGTTAGCATAGAATCATGTTCACCACTGTTACATCTTCACTTTTACTTTACTTTTAATGTTTGGAGAACTGAGGATACTAACTGTTGCAGTTTCACAAATTGAATATTCAATGGCTGCTGAACATTCTGTGGTTGCTGTGGTCTGACTATCTCCATGATGCATCATACATATTCAATAGGAGAGAAATCTGGGCTGCAGGCAGGTCACACTCCATGTTTATGAATGTCTATGAAGTCACCATGTTGTAGAATGAGACCTGGTATTGTCCTGTTGAAATCTTCACTGACTTCCTGGGAAGAAATGCTGCCTCAATAATAGGGTTAGGGTTAGGGTCTCTCTAAAAGTCCAATATATACCTCCATGCTGATGATACCTTCACACATATGCAAGTTAGCCATACCCATGGAGAGGACTAAGGCACCACTATACCACCATACCATTACAGATTCTGGCTTTTGCACCTTTCACTGATAACAGTGTGGATGGTCTTTTTCCTCTTTGACACAAGGATCCATTAGGGTCTACCATGACCATGTGTGGTGCGGTGTTGATATGCTGTACATACAAAGATGCCTGTGTTTAAAGTTCCAAAGCATGTTAAAAACCAAAGTGCAAAAAGCTGTTGTTCTGCTGAGCTAGTGAGGAAATCATTCAGCTTGCAAAAGTCACTATACAGTTAGTAGTTTGAAGTTGAAAGGTTGGTGAGTCCAGCACACTATTCTGAGCCTAACATGGCTTGAATTCATGTTATTCAGTATAATAAATTCTATAAGTAATAGATATTAGGTTCCCTCCTCTCTGTTGTTCAGTCCAAAGGCCCTCACTTTGTTCCTGTGTCTTATGGACTTCAGCTGAAGCAAACAGAAGATGGAACAGGAGGACTGAAGTGTAATGTGACTGTACTGTACCGTAATGTTAGAAGTGTGGCATCTTAACTCCACATACTGAGGTTTAACCTATCCAGTAAGGTTATATCAGCCCCCAGTTATCCCTTAAATAAGTATTCCAGCAATTATGTATCACAGTTCCATAAAGTTGGGGGACTCTCAAAAGACAGCTTAAATAACATATTAAAGTGATGCAGCAGAGGCTGAGGTGTCCTTGCTTTTATTGCCTTCTATGGGTCTATTTTAAAAAATGCTGAAAACTACACTTCCCATAGTGCTTGCTAATGTATTTTTGTTACACTCTACCAATCTGGTAAATTCCCAAGTGTCAACTAGACTCCAAATAGCAATTACTGTAATTCCATTGTTGATTAATTTGCTGATTACTTTCTCGATTAATCAAGATCATTAAACATTTGGTCCACTCAGAAAATAGTGAAAATGACAATGACAGAATGAGTTACAATTTCAGATGTCTTCTTTAGTCCAACAAACCCAAAGATAATTCAGTTTCCACTCATACTTTGCAGATAGATCCTCACAACTAAGTGGCCTGAGCTAATGAATGCTAATGCCTCTGTTTGACAAATGACAAAATACGTAATTGTTCAAATCAAATGTTTTGCTGGATGATTTTTTACAACACTTTAATGTAACACCTGATTAGTTGTGTCTCATTGTGAATTACAATACTATTATACTGTTTACAAAAACAGTTTTCAGATCTCACAATTCCCATATGTGATAACAGTAAACTAAAAGTAATCAGATTCCGAATTGACTTGTTTTCGAGGAAGCTATTGCAGCACAATAAATTACAATTTACAGAGAGTCCAAAAATTTAGTTTTAACATATATGTATCACAGCAAATACTTCAAGGTCTGTACCACAAGATGCAATACCATCATTGATCAACAGTTTCACTGCAATGGGCATCAATCGCTCAGGCTACAGAGTATACTCTAAAGCACTATAGTGCAGCCTAACATGTAAGCAAACAGGTGACAGATACACATTTCTTATACCAGAATCCAAAGCTAAAAAACATGAGGATCACTAAACAATGGTCTGACCATAAATACATTTTGAAATAAAATAGTAAAATAAAGAGTATAGACAATTTTTTGAGCGGCAACAGTGGCTTATTGTATATTATCTGTTCCTCTGAATGCAGTCATCCAGTATTTATCTGCCCTACAATAATTCATTTGATGGGTCCCTGAATGGAACAGCAACAGTTGGCTCGCTCCCAATTTCCATGTGCCAGTTAATAAATAAAATCCCGTTAGTGTAATAATTCATCCTACGTATCTTGTCTGAGCATCGGACTCATACAGCAACAACAACAACAAGCATGAAGGTGCCCTTCAAGATGCCTGAATAAACGCAAATTCTGTACATTGCAAAAGGACCACCAGAACTAAACCTGTTACAGTTCCAATTTGATCCCTTGTACCATGAAGTTGACCTCTTTATCTATCCCACAGATTGAAGTGAAGTATCTGAAGGAGTTTGTGAGGAGGAGAGTTATCATTCACTGCTGCTTTTTAGGGGGTCTTGGGTTTTAAATACACAGATAATGGGAGTGAAGGGAGTGCATTATTAAGAAACGTGCGTGGAGCAGGAGGGAGGTGCCATCAGTCAAAGAAGACATTAGAGATTTAGATCAGTCCTGTTATATAGGGAAGCATTTGCACAATATGGCTGATCTCCATATTCATATGTAGAAATCTGTGCTGTGCCATTAATAATCCCAAACATGGTCCATAAACTCAATGGTGTAGCAATGGAAATTCAATATGAGTGAGCGGATGGTGTGGGGCCTTAAATATATGTGGAGGTTTTGATTAGGGTACACGGAAGGGGAAGTGGATAAGGAGAAGATATAAACGTAGCCACACATCTGCATCCCCACAGGCGAGCTTTCAGAGAGGAAGATGAATATGGATTCCCATTAGAAAGCGAATAGTTCATATCCAGGTGATTTGTTACAAGGTATCAGCACATCAGATCTCGACTCCCTTCCTCCAGAGCCACCACTCCTCCGCTCAAGTCATTTGCAGAAAGAGGTTCCTCTAGACACCCCAGATTAAAATGCGGTTGAATGAAGTGGCAGGTGGCAGTCAGTCAGCCTGCTCCTACAATACTCTCCCTTCTTCTCCCCCCTCCTTCCACCTCTTACAGTACTTTATTGAAGACTCCAAGACGATCTTGGTCAGTGCAAGCAAGGATTTCGGGAACATCTGTCACAACCTGATGCTAATGACACCTGATGAAAGGGCAGGAGATGAGTATGTGTGATGAAAATGCATTTGGCACCAAAAAAAATAACCATCAACTGTTTCTGAGTGGTTTCTGGCAAATACTCTGCGGCGTGCCCTCACACTGCTTGGTTTTGGCTAACAATGCTCACCTGGAAGGAGGATGCAACATGAATTGTATTTTGGGTTGGAAGTGAAGAATTTCCTCCTGCAACACGTTGACCTGGTTTCTCAAAATAGAGCCATTAACTACAACTTTAACAACTGACACTAGCACAGAATCTACCAGGTGTACTTTATCAAACGTTTTTTTCTCTTGTAACATGACGTATATGAATGTGGTTCCCTGTATCTGCTCATCAGAATAGATTATCCCCAGCCTCAGTGTGTCGCTAAATGGCAAACCAAGGTCAACGTGTTTGCACAAGGAGGAAATACGTTGAGGTCAAAGGTTTATCAACGAAAAAGAGAAAGGCCCATTCAGCTCGACATCCACAGACGGACAATGGATGAAGATGGAGATCACGACCTGACAATGCTGCTGACCTCAGTTTCTCTGCCACATTCACTCTTACTTTCACCTTCATATCTCTGCACTACTTCCCAGTGTTTTCACAGCAAATCAATAGGAGCCATATGGAATGGCTGACTTGAAATTAACTGGAAAAGTAATGACAAAAAAAATATCAATAGGTGTAGATAATGTGACTGCAAATGTCTTCATTGCCATGACTGTAATGGAAAGCCATTATCATTTTACCGCTGAATTCCCTAACCAATTGTAATTGTAATATTATAGCCTATTCCAGTACAGTTGTGATATTTTTATTGATGCAACTTCTATATTTTCCTATCAATGGAAGGAACAAATGTTATTATATTCCCACTCCTCTCTGTTTGTAAAGATAGACACCTCCTTTGAAACATGTTTTAACACAAACCTATGTGAAAGAAAAGGGTTTTATTTTTTACCCCCTGCCTTCCATTGACAAGTCCCAACTGAGGCCCATGGCGCATTTGAGCCCAGTCAATCTGCATACCGTTTCCTGGCTGCCACATTTTGTTTGCAGATGATAAGGCAGGAGTTCCTCAGCTTTTGTTAAGCATGTGCACGAAGATCAGCGTGTGTGTGTGTGTTTACAGTGTACCAAGATGGTAATCCTTCCCAGGCATCTCAGATATGGAGGTGTTTGTGCATGCTTGTGCACGAGCTCCTCACCCTTTCCATCACCACTCTACCTTGGAACAGGACCTCCAAGAAAACACTGAGGGCCAAACGTAAACACAGGCTGTACAGACTGATGAGTGTGAAGCTGTGTTATATAAGCTGGTGTTATTCTGCTGGGGTGGAGTGCTCGTAGGTTGGCACAACACGCTCGACATACAGTAGGTGCTTGAGAGAAATGTATAACGTAGGCCGACTGTCAAAACACCTGGCGTGCTGCAACAAATCGCATGTGTTTGCATGGGGTGGGGGGGGCACTTCAAGTATGTTGCAGAGCACGCTGACTTGATAGCAGCAGTGACAGATGTGCATGACTGCGATTGCATTGCGCACTAACAAAACACAGAGAGGGACAGAATCTCTTTTATTGCAGTGAGTTTGCACCATAAAACCATCTATTCAGCTGTTTATGATTTAATTTTATACCAAAGCAGCAGACTTGTAGTGTTCCTCCATCACAGATGTAGTTTACAGTAAAGGCCACAAGGCTTTGTTCAATTGTTGCGCTGCCAATTAAAGCATATAGCTGTTGTTAGACTAATTAGTAACCACAGGCTGTGTTGGAATCTGCAGTACTCTGCCTATGGTGTAAGCTTACTTATGAACAAGTCATCACAAGTCCAGTCTGCATCTGCAAATCCTCTCAAGAATGTTTCATTACCAAACAAACACTGTTGCAGTCATTTTTTTTTATGTTTCACTGTCACTTCAGATTTACTTGTCAGGTTTAGGCTAGAGCTGATCTCCATTCAAAAATTTAATATTGTTACACACATGCAAACCATGTGATGTGTATGCAAAATTTGACAGTAGAAGACTGTTTTCACATTCATCTGCTAAAGGGGAAATTTAACAAACCTTGGATCTCACTTTAAGTTCTGTACATATGAGGAAGATTATGTGAAGTCACAACGTTTTCTAGTACAATGAGGTACAATAATCTTCGAAATTGTGGATTTATATATTGAGACATTTTGTATCTAGCATTTATGACATGAAACGTAGAGGGAATTTCCATTGCAGCAACCTTTCCTGGGGTCCTTGAAATTGCAACTTCCTCCTGCACTAGCACATCTTAGGGCCATGATACCCTAAACTGACATCAAAGAAGTAGGGGCAACTTAGACCGACTGATGCGTCACCTCATGTCGCCTTCATCCAGGCCGAAAACTGGATACATTCTACATACCAGCAGGTGGCAGTAGTCTGTATTCCTCATTCAAAAAGGGAAAGCAGAAGAAGACCTAGCTGCAGATCTACATATTGTGAACAAAGCAGCACTTGGCAGTGTTTGCTTACTATTTTCACACCACTCTCACTCACCACAGAAGGTTTATAGCAACTTTTAATAGAGAATATGTCTGATAAGACGTTGAAAATGGCGCTGGGGTTAATTTCTCTTCTTGTGCAG
This sequence comes from Sandelia bainsii, assembly GCA_032362345.1. Classification (NCBI taxonomy): domain Eukaryota; kingdom Metazoa; phylum Chordata; class Actinopteri; order Anabantiformes; family Anabantidae; genus Sandelia; species Sandelia bainsii. The sequence continues at coordinate 32,806,247 of JAUMHL010000013.1, forward strand.
TGATTTGTTAAGCTGAACAGCCAATCAGAGTGATCCTTCTAATTGACGGGTCCGCTGCCGATTCAGCATGCTCAGTGGACTAAAAAACCACAGATGGGGGTCCAACTCGTGCCAATGGTGCAGGACACAGCCTGACAGACGCCCACTGATGGCTGGCTTGGCTTTCTCTACAGTTCACACTTTGTGTTTTTTTTTATGTTCATCTCATTCACATCTCACATACGTTGTACTTTACTTCACTTTACTTTACTTTACTTGGCAGACGCTTTTATCCAAAGCGACTTACAAGGGGAAGACACAAGCAATTACCATTCAGGTAAACAGACACATGATGACACATAGCTTTTGTTTAATGTATCATACCCATAGTTTATTTAGCATTGCTGTCAGCACATTAGCTTCTGTTTGTAGTGTTTCCACTCCAACAGCATCTGTTATGGTTGAGGGAATTGTGGTCACAATTTTTAGGTGGTTATCCAACTTGTTCCAACTTTAATGTAAGAGCTACTACTGATTAAATGTGTTTTTAGGTGGAATTATAAAAAGGTTGGTAAGGTTGGTATATACTTCACATCTTCATGTTTTAATGACTTAAGGTTAGTGTGTTTTTGTGTAGCAGTCAGTGTATGTCTTTGTGTTACCCCTCTTTTCCTACTATGGTCTGATCAGCCTTTACATAAGTTCCCTTTTGTGTTCCGGTTGTTAGTTTTGTTTTTGTAGTTTATGTTGAGCTGTCAAAGCCTAAGTTTCAGCCTTTCATTTGTTACAATTCAAACATCTGAGGCACACAACAGAGAATGTCAAGAACAGCACTGACTCAGTGCTGTTGTTTCTTTATTTATCATTTGCTTCATCTTTAAAGTTCTTTTGGTGAACAGATTAATTCATCTGATTCAATCATTCATTGGTTGAAACAGAGTAATATGTACATATTCTTAGACTGTAACAAAACATAATCCATATCTTTACACCAGTCAGGATGAGTCATGCACAGCCCTCACCAAAATCTGATGTCTAACATTTTATTTTTCCTTGAATGATGGTTAATGTTTATACCAGTGCACACAATCACAAGCTAAAGTACAGAGTTACAAATACGGCCAAAGCGTGCATCCTTATGCCCTTTGCCCTTTCACCCATTCTCCCCTGGAAACCAGGCCGCATCAAACAGTGTCATCCTGCTTCACAGCAATGACAAAGTCCCATTTGCCCACTAGATGATTCACCATGTCCCAAGGCACCAGCTGGCACTCAAACACACTTCACATTTCCCTCTGAAGTGAGCCTCCTATTTTCTGTCCATACTCCCAGGAGTGAAGGGGAGGGAGGTGGCAGTGATAGTGAGGAATCCGGGGCAGGAGCAGAGAGAGGAGGGGGCGGGCTAACAGGCAAACACTAAAGGTTACCATCCACATTTCACATCAAATATCAAGGACACCAGTAATTACCGCATACAGCTGAGAGGTTCCGACACAGATGTAGGGCATCTCTTCTAGCTGACCTTGTGATAGCCTGAACTGAAACGCTAGAAGCTCATACTGGAAGGGTGAATAAAAAAAACTTCTAAATGACACTCACTAATTGTGGTTCTCCCAAAGTGCAGTGTAACATAATTCCATGTCAGTATGTGTCCGGTTTTCCTGCCTCCACCTTGGGATGACTTCGTCAGAAAATAGATTTCTCCCCGGATTTGATCCCATTGGCTCTGTGCAAACATAGCCCTCTCTCCTCGCCTTTTTTGTCAATGTCGTGAAGCATAATGCAAGTTAAAGACCCCACCATCCATCTTAATCGGGCTGTATTTATGTATGAGGTTTAATAGTGTCAGGACATGGAAAACACAGCGAAGGAAAAATAGCCAGGAAACAGCAGAGGAGGAAAAATTCACAGTGCTTGTTAACATCCCTCTGCTACTCAGGGTTCCGTGTGGCTGGAGCTGCAGAATGAACCAAAGGTGTGAGTGTGTGAATTTCTGCTTGTCAGCTTTGTGGGTGGGCTGCATGTGCTGGCCGGACTAATACTGAGTCAACCGGGATAATTTGATCCCTGGTTTGGAAGGCCAGGCGCATTGTTGAATTCCTGGATTAGGTGGCTGTAAAGGGAGGGAATGTTAACTGTGCTGGTCAGGGGGCTCTGCCAGGATCAGCACGCTTATTGAGTGTGCTCTGAGCGACTGTCACCAGCTGATAGCGTGAGATGACACGACGCCTCGCTCCCCACTGACCCACATATCACACCTATGTACAGAAAGTCCCAAATAACTGTGCTAAAATCTGCCATGCCTGTTAATTAATTCTCACAATAGGTCAGCCGGCTGCAGGCTTATGTCGGACATGCTTCGACTGCACGTTTGCATTAGCTGAGAATGTGGAACTGTGTTGTAGAAATAAAGAAATAACTGCTGTGCGACAATATCAGGACATCAAACTAGACAAAGAGCACTCTCTCTGTGAATAAATGTTTCTGGAGCTAAAGGAAGTGAGCTCAAAATAAGAATTCCAGCTATTCAGCACACATGCGCTAAGAATAGAGAAACAGTAAGTGTGGCATATACGAGAGCATGTGTTAACAGTGGAAGCGAGGAGAAGGGAAGTCTCCAGCCGAGGATGATCAATTAGGAGCTGGCTCAGGTACCCCACTCGCTGTCATGGCTTATTTGGGTTGTTGTTACCACTGCTGTTTATTGAGCCCCCACTATTAGGGTTTGTTGGAGTAGAGGTGGTGTGTATCTGTGCTGTGCTTCCCTCCTCCTCTTGTTTTTTTTTTCCCCTAGGGAAGGCAACCGTGTCTCCAGTCATTACAGGTTGTGTGTTTTGAGGTGAGGGGGGTGCTGTGTGTCTACTCTCAGCTCTTCAGTCATTTGAAAGCCACTCGCTCCCCTCGCTCACTCAGTCTAGGTCTGTGTTGCATAGGAGAGGCAGCGGCTCGTGTCATTGCTCTCTGGGGAATTGCTCCAGTCCTGTTTGTCTGTCTGTTTACTTGTCTGCTTTAGTCTGCAAACTTTTTGTGTCACCTTGCCGCGGCCGCACAGCTGGCCTCACGGTGTCTGTCCCTTTGCAAGGTTTCAGAATGACACCGGTTTGGGGCTCGTGGCAGAGACAAGTTCACACATTCTTCATAATTAGCGTCAACATGTTTTGGTGAGGAACAGCTGAGTCTCAGCTCAGTGCTTGTTAGGCCAGTAGCAAAGGTGCCAAGGTGGTGTCTATTAAAATCACCTTATTTCACTTGTAGGGGGGCTGCATGTTGAGCTCACTGGTGTTATATGTACACGTTTGCTTATGTATATATATATATATATATATATATACATACACACACACAAACACTTCCAATAACTGTTTATCAGCCCTGTACATCAGCTAGAAGATATTTTAGTTCATTCCTCCTTACATAACTGCTTCCTGCATGAATTGTCTGCTTCAGGTGCTTCCACTGTATTTCCATAGGACTGATGTCAGAACTTTGACTCCAGAACATTACATTTCTTCTCCTTTCACCATTCTTTGGAATATATAGATAGCAGGTTTAAATTAAGTCATCACCTGCATTCTTAGAGAAGACATAAAACCATGTTACTTCCAAGTTTAGTTAGACAAGTCAGGCGTCACTGCACATATGTGACAAGTCATTAAGTCCATAAGTATGTACAGTTTGTTCTCTGTGGATTTGTTTATGTCAGTCCTACTCCCTGGAGTCAGTGGTGGCGCAGTGCTATAATTCACCATTCAGCCTGTTTCCCTGAAACTGCTGCTTGGAACAACAAGTTTCACTGCAAAGCAGTCATGAGATATGAATGAGTCATTCTCAGCCAGTTAAAAGTATCTGCTGTGGGTGGGTGAGTGGTGGAGGGGGTGAGGCAGACTCATTGATCATCATCATCTGATTTCAGCAACAACCCAATGACTGTGCACACACAGGAGCACATGCTGTTTTATGGTAGCCTAAATGATTCTTTATTGAATCTGTCTTAAAGAGACTCGTACACAGAGTAATGCATCACTACATTTCTGCATCTGCAGCAATTAGCTATATTGTTAACTCAAATGGTCCTACAGTGTATAGGTCACCTTAGATCAAAGTGTTCACTCATGTGTTGAGAGAATAGCCATTATGTAAGCTTGGGAAAAAGGACTTAGGTTTAAATGAAAGGGGCTAGCATGATAACAACTATGCTAAAGAAAACTCCCAAAGGAACATAACAAAGCTGATGGCATAAAAGGTTACGAAGGCAAACAAGGGGTTTCGAGGTAGAATTTCCTTTTGATATGGAAAGAAAAGGCCTAGCAACAGGAGGGGGGGGGGGGGTTTGCCGATGACAAACAGAGCAAATAAATGACATAACTGCTCAAAGTTCAACAGCGTACACCGGAAGGTGAGGTCATAGTGTGTAAGTTTTGTTACTTTGGCAACAGCAGGCTGTTAGTCTGCCCACTATCTGCACCCTAATGTACAGACAGGTGCTGAGTCAACAAAGTTGGTGTTTGGAGTCAACCTTTAAAAGTCATGACCTTAGCAAAGGTGCAGTAAAGCTGATGTGTTTCCTGTACTGCACAGCCAACTAAAGTTCACACTCTGCATTAGCTGCTGCTGATCAGCTTCCCTGACAAAAACACAATTATGATTAAGTTACACCTCACAACTGAAAAACAAAAAAGATTTTCCAAAGTTCATACTTCACAGTTCCAGGAACTTTGAATCCTATCCTGCTGGAGAATTCTTACAAGGAAGCAGAATATTGAAGTGATGACCAAAGACTTACTCATAGTGCCGCTGCTCCAAGTTTCACTTTAAATGCCGCTGGCAGACATTCATTACAAACTGAACCATGTGGGAAAAAAGTCCCACTTTGGGTGCCTGTATGTGGGCTCCTGTTTTTGCCTTCCTCTATCCTCTTTGTCTTTTCAATCCTGTCATCAGTGAGAGCAGCACAGGAGTCAGATAACTTCATTCGAAACTGATCTGTGACCCAGATTTGCAGCAATACGTGATAGATCTGAGTTTGGATAAGCGTATAAGCTAGCAGTGCAGTCACATTGTTCACAGTTTTAAGGACAAAGACCCCCTGGGCAGAGGTTTGCCTCACAGGTCAGTGGCTCAGATAGAGACGTGAACTCAGATACTACAGTAAAGTTGACTCACATGTAAAACAGGGCTTTGGTATCACCTTGTAACCAGCCATTAAAAAGCTTTTTGCACACAGATTGAATGAGCCGCATTTCATCCTTCATGCTGTATCATATGTGAGACTATGTGTATGTCAAGTGTCCTCACAAGGATAGAATTTGAGGAATCCTCTTCAAAACCAAAACATGCCTGGTAAGTTTCTGTGTGAGGCCAAGTTCAGAGTTTCTTTATGTGTAAAAAAAATGCAGCCGTCCTTGTTCATTTCGATGAGAGAGTGCTTTGAACGCAGCGAGGACGAGCACCGCAGGGGGCTCCAGCAAAACGACACAGCTCTGTGCAGAGAAGAAAAAAAAGTTAGATCTGGATGAACTTTTCCTGCAACACAACGTCACGTCATCTGGCAGGGCCCTGCACTGACCAATCATGTGCGTGCATTCCTTGGTGGACTACTTCACACACTTCCAAAGGGACTTTCCCTGTCGTAATTCACTGTCATGAAACACCAAACTTCCATCAACATCAGTGGTGGGTGATAAAACTTATTTCTTTTCTAGTCCAGTAAAACCGAGTATGGGTTAACGTATTGGGTCCAGACAGCAGAAATGGATGGAGATGAGAGTTAGCCTGTGGTGAACTTATAGAGTAAGAGCTTGCTACTTCATTAACACCCTGGTGCCACCCTGCTCACATTATTCTCAAAAAAACTCAGGAGGTGCTGCCCTGATCTTTATATAGCTTTTTATCAGAGGTGGGTAGGGTAGCCAAAATTTGTGCTCAAGTAAGAGTAGCGTTACTTCAAAATAATATTACTCAAGTAGAAGTAAAAAGTAGTCATCCAAAAAATTACTCA
>JAUMHL010000013.1:32813965-32830630 GCA_032362345.1 Sandelia bainsii
AAGAAGCGTTTCTTCTTCACAAATCTACTCAAGTAAAAGTAAAAAGTATGGTGCAGTAAAACTACTCTTAGAAGTCCTTTTTTTTCAAAAACTTTCTTAAGTAAATGTAACAGAGTAAATGTAACTCGGTACTACCCACCTCTGCTTTTTATTGTGGCACTTATTGAGTTATGATAACCACATATATTTATTTCACTATTTATTTATATCAGTTTGCATGAAACAGCATTCTGTGGTTTTCAGGATGTGGGGAACCCCCGTTGTTTGAACCTGAACACACAAACTGAAGCCAAAACAGACGTAAGTCACTTTCCCAGCGATAAAATCACATATGACTATGACAGACGGAAAGCAAAGTAGTTTCTATCAACTGGTTGTTTTTCAGACACGCTTTAATCAAGCTTAGTTAATTTCTGCTGTGTCCAAGTGTTATGATAAAATAAATATTTACCTCAAATTACTGATGTTGGATATTGATCTTTTAATATGGAAATCTATCTTAAACAAGAAATGTTGCAAAGTGTCAGTATTTCAGAATCAATCTGCAAATCAACAGCTAAAATACAGTCTAAATGCTAATACGAATCATTTCTCAGCAAAATCATTTGCGGCTGCTCCAGTCTAAACGTTCATGCAGATCATTTGTCCCTACCCTCTGATACAACCTGTAGAACTGTTTCATGGATTAGCGCCAGCAGGAGAGCTTCCTTACATGCAACACTTGTTTCTTGAGGAGAACCCTGCACAAAAATGTCAGTACATCAGTAAAGCTGAAAAACACCTAGCTGAATTCACGCCAAGTAAGACAACCACCACTTCCCTGTGATATAAATGACGAACAGATTACAGCTAGTATGTTTTCTGCAGCAGTGGCTATGAAACTATGAGTCAGTGTTTCTTTTACTTATGCAAAAAGAATTTATCTGCATGCTATCCAGAACTGGGTGGTAGGTTATCCTCTATCAGAGTCTTAGAATACCACACTCAGCTCAGCGTGTTCATGGTCACAGTAACCTGATCGTAACCCCTACCCCCTTCCTCCTCTATCCCTCCCACATCCGAATGTGTACAATGACTACATCCCAACTCTCTAATCACTGGGACGGGTGAGTTTATACCGTGCTCACGATAAATACCACCCCTTAAACAGCCAGAGAGCGCTGGTTCCCACAGAGGCTGGCAGAGAATAATAAAATACTTAACATTCCTTCACCCTGTATAATGCTAGCAGCCTTTAGTGCAGAGCTGGCATCAGTGGAGGGGAAAACAACAGTGCTACACTGTGTGAAACAATGACTATTGAACTGTCCTGTTCCAGCACTTTTAAGATCTACCACTGAAATCTCTCCCTGCAATGTAAAAAGAAAGTGCTACTTGAAATGTGTTGCTGGCACAGTGAGTATTGGTAGAATGAAGTTGAGTCTGCAGGGGGTACGTGTTCTCCCCACACTGTTTGTTTTCCCTGACATGTTGCTGGAGACTATTTGTTTTATTTTAACAAAGAGACTCTTGAGAGTAATGAGATAAGAGAAACTGACTCTGTTGCTATTCACATGAGTGATAACCTCAAGGCTACATGACACAGCCTGCACAGACCACTGCTAATAGTGCTTTGTCCAGACACCACCACCACCACCACAAGGTTGGGGTGGAGAAACTAGAAACCTATCCTGTGGTAAAGGTGTTTTTTGGGGGGGTTGTCAGAGCACACCACTCTGGCATCAGTTGATCTCCACTCTGTTTGTCTGTTTTGTAATTTTCTCATTTCTTACATTTTTCAGAATTAAAGCTACACTATGCAACTCAAGCCAGTGCTAGCATGAGACTTGAAAACCATCCACTCTGTTTTGCCCAGCTTCTCCCTGCTTCCCTATGCTCTTCTACCATCTGCTATGCTTTGCTACGTTCTGCACAGTATTTATCAACATTTCAAGCAGAAATTCTCTGATTGGTTAGAAGGGTGAGCCTCACTCAAAAACGTTATATTTCTGCACCGCTGCCAGTTATGCTCTGTAAAACTTCATGGGAGGACAGGACCTCTCCACAATAAAAATGGAAAAATCTAGTACAAATATTCCAAAAAATTTACTTTAAATAATAAACATAAACATTTAAGCCACAGGAAAATGACAGAAATATTTTATAGAACATCTTAATCTGCTGCTGGTAGATACATTTAGGACAATCCCTTCAACACATTTTAACATATTTCAGTCATAACTGCTGAAATATGTGGCAGACTGACAAGCAGTGCCATCCATGTTTTCCCTTTTTTATACTGCAGAAATATGTAAGACACTTTTCAAATGACTGCATTTAGCAATAATAATTTTTTAAAAATGACTGCATGTCTGGCAGTAGTTGCACCAGAATTCTTCCCGCGCAAATCTAACCTGGTGACACACAGAAGATACTAGAAGCTAACACAACAATTTTTCACCAGGTTTATTTTATTTTTCTAAGAACAGAAACTTATGCCATCACGGTTTGTATGGAAAAATATATACATATATATATAACATATATATATATAACACATGGAAATGTAACATATTAGTTAGTTAGTGTGTTTAAAAGGTTAATCTGGATTCATTAGGGATTCATATACACTACCCCCTTTTAATCATTAATATCTCTTAATAATGCCAGGGTTTCTCTCGGGATAACCTAGCTGAGGTGTCTACCTAAAACAAAGACAGATCTATTTTCTTGCTGGTTTTTAAAGTGTGTGGGAGTGCAGCAGTGGTCAACAAGGAACATCCATCATATTGGAGGTGGACTGTATTGATTTTCACCCCAATATATCAGCACGCTGATTTATTGGTCTGCTCTGAATGCGAGCGCACAAACCAATTCACAAACCTCCATCACCAAACATCTCAAGAGCATCCTGACTGATTGGTGTGCCCCATGCATGTCTGCTCAGCTGCAACACACACACACAGACACTTAGTCACGGGGCCCACTCTTCATCCTCAAGGTCAAGAGCTGCTGGGAGGCAGAGGCTCCTCATTGACGGCCTGATGGAGCTGACACTACGTGACCCATTGTACACACATGTTGATCTGTCCCCAGACGTAACCTGACAGAAGCACATACGGCCAACATCGCACCAAACCATCAATGCATTTCAAATAGAGGATCTGTTTTGTGTGTGTGTGTGTGTGTGTGTGTGTGTGTGTGTGTGTGTGTGTGTGAGGGGGGCAAGAAATTTAGTAGGTGATTGTAACTGAGCTAAACACATTTGCAGGCTAGACAAGATTCAGCCCTGTGACGTATGTAATCCAAAACCAGGCCAATGATTATCTCCCTTCCCCGCGAGCACTGACTCAGTTCTGATTTATGATTCGAATGAATATCGATTTTCCAGGAGCTCCCCCCACACCTCCCCTTCCATTTCTCCTTTTAACAAAAGAGTGAATGATGTATGTGCATTGATTTCCAATCAATTATTTTTATTCTCATTTTATTTAAGCTTGGACAAATTTTCAGTGGCCCCCGTGGAGAGCAATGCATCTCTATCAATAGCACTGTACCTCATTACTAACCGGCCTTCTGAAGGTAAGCAAGGGGAGGGCATTTATTTCTGAGTCTGTCACAGCTGCTCAAACATTGTTACACCATAAATTTATCAGTGCTTAATTTCTGTGAGACTCACAATGAAATTAAAGGTAAATAAATACGGTATGTCTGTTTCTCTGATTGCTTCTTATGTATCACTGAGCCAAAATGAGTCTGGATGGATCTCTGAAGTTTGTAAAAATATCTCTGCTCATATCTCTCCAACTGGTTCGCTTTGCATAATATCTGCCAACATCTGTCCAATCAGGCTGGTTCATTACTCTGCCAGCAAGTCAGAGCTCTGAAATGCTACTGCTGTACCTATGCAGTCCAATCTGCTAAAATGATATTTCTATACAACTAAACTGCAAACACAAAGGTTTTTGTGGGGAATGTAACTGCAACCAGATTATGTTTTCTATAAACATAATGACCATGTATTGACATAACATACTGGCAAGTCACAACTATGTTGATACTGTACATATCCTTAAATGTTCCCAGACAACATATTTTTTTCCACCAAAATATCCAGTCTTACAGTACAACATTAGTGGCAGGCAGTTCGGTTGTATAGAAACATTGTTCTAAGGAGCTGCTGCCTTATGTTAATGCTAGATTGGTGATTGATTGTTAAAATGATTGATGATTGTCTTCAGTAATCAATCAATCATTGTATTATTTCTAAATAAAACTTTAGAGCATCCGGGGACATTATGGGGGAAAAAAAGAGTACAACAGTTGGTCTCCAATACAGCCAGGTTACCCTGAAAAACCCTTTAGAACAACTCACTGATTGGGTTGACAGTGATGCATTAAAATGGGTCATCCTGTAATTGCTCTTTCCTGTGGCTACTGGCCGGGCTGGGATTGCATAACAATGATAAAGCTACGGACCTGGCCTTCCAAGATAAAAAGCTGCCATGCAGGACCTTGTGCATTCTCTAAATGCTTCATCTAAAGAGGCCTTCTGAAGGAAGTTATTACTGCGGAGCTGCCCACTAATGCTCTAGCGGGACTGGACAGTCTACTTAGTTATTCGTCAAACACGTACAGTACAAGCTGTGGCAACTTCAGAAATGCATGAATAATGTGTGGGCTTACTGTTGTGCAACGATAAGCCCTACACTCTGTTACATGCGATGACAAAAGTTTTAGCAGCTCTAAATGGACATTGAGTTTTTGCTCTTCAAAGCATCCACAGAGTTCTGGAGGGACATAATGAACAGCCCCATTAGTAACATAAAAGCAAACTGGAATTCCTTTGCAGGGCTACAGAGGCCCGCTCCAGGCTTCACAAGGCATCCCATCACCATATGACTAAATCAGATGCTATGGGTGACAAATATGGCCTCACAGTTGAGAACAGCACAAAGGACGCTCAGTTGTCTACTCGGGCTGGCAACAGGAATACACTGCCAGTCTGAGGACAATGCAGCTCCTGTGTAGAAATGTTGTTTATCTCATCAGGCCACGGCGTGCCAGGTTGTGGTGCGACTTAATGTTGTGGACTTATGCAATAGCTACAGGAAGAGGCACTGTGTGGCACGCGAGTACTTCTCCAGAGAGGAAATGATAAGAATGAGACAGGATGACGTAGTGTCAGCGCCAGATATGTGATGGAATGCTACTGGAATGAAGAGTTGTTCAGATACAGCTGGGCATCACCAGACTGTGAAGTTAATCCTTTAACTAAAGTGGAACATTTTCTGGCTGTATTTTTAGGAATATTCCTAGAATGAATTGAATGAGACTTTGGTTATCGCTTGTATTTTACCCTTGACGACAGCTTGGCAACAGCTCTAAACACAAAATATTCAACAACTTTATGTATGAAAGTGCAGATTTTATTTTTCTAATGCAGTGGTTGCAAACTTCTGGGTCTGGATCCAGAAAAAAGAAAGAGAAAACTAAACATTTTTAAAAACATTTCTTGTGAAATAATGACAAAACTGTATTATTTTATGGATCTTATTTATTAGTTATTGGACATCACCACCTAGAAATAGATTGGCCATGTTTCTTTACAGCTCACTATGGACTGTGGTACGTCAGAAGGTGGCATGCTGTCTGCAGCAAAGATATTAGAAGTAATTTTTACGAGTTTTATCAAGTTGTAAGTGTAATTTATAGTATTGTGTTCATGCACCCAGCCCCCCACCCCTAGTCTGACAGTATGAGGTGGTGTAGTCGTTCTCTGGGCATGTCGACGGCACAGAATTGGCCAAAATGGGAAAAGCAATTGGTCCTACAGCCAGTAATGGATGTTTAACTGATTGACTGCACATCATGTCTTTTTTTATGTGTGTGTGTGTGTGCGTTAAAGCAAAGTATATAAATATTGCAAGACTGTGCAAAAAATGCAGCAAAAATGCAGCTGGGGGGCAAATCTTACAATGGGAGGGGGGGCAGTTGTACTTTCGTACTTTAAGTACAGTTTACAGCATGTACTTAGTACTTCAACTTGAGTAAAGAATTGGGAGTGATACTTCTACTAGTAGTGGAGTATTTTTTAGACAAGTACTTGCAATTTTACTTGAGTACTGAGTCTGTGTACTTCTACTACCCCTCAAATTAAATAGTCTAAAACGGAAAACTCACTTTTAGTTGTTCTGCTTAATGTGACTTTTTATAAATAGATTAGGAGCCTTAACACAGTGGGTGAAATGGTTGTCAAACACAGCAGCACACCTGCAGTGGTTACTCTGGCTGGACACTTTCTTGGCAATGATTCAGTGTAGAGGATAGTTTTCATGTATCATTATAACTAATGTGAGAGGGAAACAAATGATTTAACTTTAGGGAACTTCTGAGGAATATTAATTCTGCTACATGTTCTTTAAAGTGCAAATTAGAAGGGAAAATAATTTTTAAACTAACTACAGTCTGCTCTTGTCAAACCTCTGGGGCCAGTTTGATCTTGTACATTTCAGCCCCTGTGATTAAGCAGAAGTTTATATTTAATTTATTCAGGCAGAAGTGAGGACTAATGTTTCCTCTAGACTCATACTGTAAGTGTGCTGACAACACAATAAAATCCTGCCTTACATTAGTCACTGTGTCCCCAAGACCTGTGTTCACTGAGTGGAACTTTGAGTGGCTGATGTCAACACACGCACTTCGCCACAGTTACAGACTTAGGTTGAACTCTTTAACAGCAATGTTGCAAGTAGTACATACACGTAAAGTCAAACGGTTTCGGCTCACAGGCGCTGTCAGTGGCGAAACGCACAGCCCACAAAAAACACTGCACACAGATGGAGAGAGAGTAAGCAGCCGCCGCTTATATACATGCCTATAAATAACCAGCCAATCAGCGGCGAGCGACTGGGAGTCAAACGCACCAATGAAAAAGGAGAATGACCCAGATTAAAGCGGCGATTGGTCGACCGTGATATCATTCGCGAACGGTCGCGCCGCTCGCTTCTGATTGGCTCACGCGCAGCAGGCGTAATCGTACCGCGAGTAAGGGAAGGGAAGGGAAGGGAAGGGAAGGGAAGGGAAGGGAAGGGAGGGGAGGGGAGGGGAGGGGAGGAGGGTAAGGGGGCGGGCGTCTGGGTTTGAATAGGGAAGTTTGCAGAGCGCAGTTGTTCCACGTCCAGTCCGGAGTAGTGTTTGCAAATACTGTGAACGCGAGAGAGAGAGAGAGAGAGAGAGAGAGAGAGAGGAGACGACGACGACGACGAAGGAGAAGAAGAAGAAGCCAGGAGGGGAACTGACGGACGGACGCTCGTCTCCTGCTGCTGCCGCCGCTACTACTACTGCTGCTCACAACAAGCCGCCTCTCCGTTTACATCGCGGGGGACCGCTCTCGTTCCTGTCACTGGCTGTTTTTCTACCTGAAATAATATTAAAGTGCAGCTGAATAGGCTTTTTCTCTTTATCTTTTTAACAAGCTCTGGGAAAAAAAATGGATGTTCTACCCATGTGCAGCATCTTTCAAGAACTTCAAATAGTTCACGACACGGGCTATTTCTCAGCCTTACCGTCTCTGGAGGAGTACTGGCAGCAGGTGAATATCTCTTCTATCCACTGTTAGCGGGTCAAGTGTTTTGAAGCGCTTGTATGTCAAAGCGGAACCGAGCACGTTTTACGCTACTTTCTCTGTAATAGATTACACCGCAGTGTGCAGCGAACCACGTTCAAATCTGCCATCGTAACGGTTGTAAACACGCACATGCCTGGTGCTTCGACGGTGCCCAGACGACGCTGTTGCGTTGCCAGTTTCGTTGGGAAGTTTGTTTGTGGTCGTGTCAGGCTGGCTGGGGATCAGTGTGTCAGTGTGACAGCTGGAGAGGGGGCAGTTAAGTGAGCAGAAGCTGCCGGTGCTGTCACCGCTCCGCTGCCAGACGTGACTTCTGCTTTTAGCGGCCGCTTCCAGTGCATGAAACCGAGCAGCCGCTGCCGGTGCTTCTGCCGCCGCCGCTGCTGGAGGAAGTGCGGTTTCACTTTAGAAATTCAAACTCAGATGTAGCGTTGGCTCAGTGTCAGCTCATAGGGAAATAATATGTTGATGTTTTACGAGGTGATTCAGGCCGTGTTATGAACTTCAAAGGAACGTTTTAAGCTTTTTATTTCTAACCACGTGTTCCCACTCCATAACATTTATTGCACTTAAAACAGCCATTTGATTCATGCTGGGATTTGAATGGACTCCCCACCTCTTTAACCAACATGACACTATCAAATGTCAGCTGTGTACAGCTCCTCCTGGCATGAGTAGACACCAGCACAGCTGGAAAATGTGCTGCAGCAGCCTAGAGGAAACATTTCTACTACATGTGCACTGCTAGAGCAGATCCCCAGAACCTTCTAATGAACAGCTCTTACTTTTCAACTTTAATGGCCTCTGAAGTAAATTGGAGCCAGTGTATCTGTTGAGGGCCGGGCTTGAGCGGCTGACACTGAGGAAGGATGTGATTGCATGTCAGAGGTACTGCATGAGGAAAAGCAGCTGAATGGCTCAGCTCATAGAGGGGTGGGGGGTGGCGGGGGGTTGAGTGGATTCCTTAAAAGGACTCTAAATTTGTTCAGTGAGTCATTCAGGGACTGAAAAGACAATGCACGTTTATTGTTAGGCTGCACTCAGGTGCAGGAGAGCAGAGTAAAATCACGTGAAGATGAGGTGCCTGCTGCATGATGTTTGAGCATTCATTGTATGAGGAAGGCTTAGCTTTTGTAAATGCATCTAGTAGATATTTTATCAATAAATCTGCCTATAATTTGAAACGGATGAAATGTTGAATGACAACCAAGAGTCCAGAAAAGATTCACTTTACTGTCATGTGAGCAAATAGCAAAATGATCATGTTTGAGAAGCTGGGGTCGTCAAATTGTTGCTGTTTTTGCCTGGAAAAAGACTAAATTATTCATTTTCTTTTAACTGACTAACCAATAATTGCTGCAGCTGTAATGTCTGCACAGTAAAGATAAGTGCACAGAGAGTAAGAATGTCCTGCTGTAGGCGTTTGACAAATATTACACCACATAAGGCATTTTGGGGGAATGTGCACATGCATCATTTACAAGGATTCCCCACACAGGTGCAGCTGAACCTCGTCTCTTTGAGCGTGCTGTTGTTATTTATTTATTTATTCTTACTATGTGTTTTCATTCAACCAGACGTGCTTGGAGTTGGAGCGCTACCTACAGAGTGAGCCTTACGTCTCCACGTCCGACCTCAAGTTCAATGGCCAGGAGGACCTCTGGAGCAAGCTGATCTTGGCCTGTGGGGATAAAGCTAAGGCCGAGTCTGACCCAAAGCTGCCCCCGGCCCACGAGGAGGACAATCAGGACAGCCAAATCTTGGACACCAACAGTGTGAATTCAGACGCCAGCAGCGAGGCTTCAGACAGTTCTGAGGAGCTCTCACCAATGCATAGCTTTACCTCCAACCCACTGGGCTCTGTCTTGGTCAGCTCTGGACCTTTTAGCCCCTCCATCATTAGCACGCCCCCGTCCTCCCCAGAGGCCAACTCAGAGCTTGGCAGCGGGACGAACGGCTGGGTCGCTGCACACACCGAGTTGGACTCGCCGGTAAAGATCAGGAGCAGCGGGGTGGCGAAGAGTTCAGAAAAGACTGGTCTCATCACCGGGGACACGTCTCCTGACGGCAGGAGGCGAGTACACAGGTGTCACTTCAACGGGTGTCGCAAGGTTTACACGAAGAGCTCCCACCTGAAAGCACACCAGCGCACTCACACAGGTGAGTTCACTCACGCGTCAGAACCGATGTTGTCTAAATTAGGGCCATGTGGAAACTATGTTAACCCTAGAATGATGAGATAGTTTGAGGGTTTTACTGCAAAAAAAGTTAAAAACATCCAGTTTTTGTTGAGTGAAGGACAGAAGTGCTTTAAATTCAGTGTTCCACCATAATAGAATTGTCCATCCATTGTGTAATGTAATTAAAGACCCGCATTGCATGATGTCCTCAGCTGGAGCGCTGTGAGTATTAGCTCTGCATGGCTGGATACCTAAACTGTGACCTAATCTATCTGGAATGTGACTGAGCCAGTGAGGGGGGGAGGGGGAGGGGTTGCACATGGGAGATTAAAGGACTTCAAAACAGATTGAGTATCACCATGGGAAAGGGTGAATGGGCGGGGAGGCCAGGGTCAGTGAGTGGGACGACCTCTGAATGGTCATTTTAGTGTTTTTTTGTTTTTGATTCATGGTGTCAAACTGTCTTTTTTTTTTTTTTTTTAGGACATATATTCAGCTCTACCACACTACTCTTTGTAGCACAATTTAGATTATATGAGAACAGTGCTGGTGATCCAAAGGTTTCTGTGGAATCTGATTCTTGACTGGCTTGTCAGCACCTGTGACATCTGGCCCTGGCCCCGGGGTGATTGATTTGAATGCATTTAAATGACAACAGTGCAGAGCTAACCAGTCGCTGCCTGAGAGGCAAAGGCCACATTCCTTTTGTGCTTTTTGTGTGTGTGTCTGAATTTGAGCTCAGTTAATCGTCTCCTTTTATTTGTTCCGCAGGTGAGAAACCATACAGGTGTTCATGGGAGGGTTGCGAGTGGCGTTTTGCACGGAGCGACGAGTTGACCAGACACTTCAGGAAGCACACTGGGGCAAAGCCATTTAAATGCAGCCACTGTGACAGGTGAGCGAGGACGTCTGTCTGCACGTCACCCATCTCTTATCATCTCACAGGGCTAAGGCATGCATTCAGGCTGTGCATGTTTGTTGACATGATGTGTTTTTCTTGCGTCATCCAAGTAGTGAAGCATGTCTTTAAAGACTGGACACTGAGGTGTTTTTATTCATGTACTTCAAAATGAAAGTCACACTGATAAGTAGACCAGTGGACCGATAGCGGCACATTAGAGTTTACACGATGGCCGATAAATAACACATTTACATAGATCCATATTATTTCATAGGAGGAGTTATGATATATCGTGGCCGATACCATATGTCAATGTAACAGTAGCTCTACTGTTCCATAAAGTACATTTGTTGCTCATAACAAAAGTGATATTATTGGTTGTGTAAATCAAAGGAGTCTGCTCATGTATCATTATCATATTGCAATTATCAGCATCAGGTTTGAAAATCCAGTATGCGTGGTGACCACTGAGCCTTTTTTTGCCATATAATATTAATTAACCTGTTTTTTGTTTTGTTTTTTTAAGTCATTTGTGAATAGTTCATTTTTGCACTGTCACTGATTTCCCGTCTCCACCCTGTTACCAGATGTTTCTCCAGGTCTGACCATCTGGCTCTTCACATGAAGAGGCACATCTAGAGCAGGGGCGAGCACCAACCAAGCAACGCCATTGATGTTTTTTAAAAAGTTTTTAAAAGTTGAAAAAAAAAAAAAGAGGAAAAACAAACACCATCTCCCAACCAGTCTCTTGGTTGAACTGTCCCAGAGCAGAGTGGTGGGAGTGTGTTCCAGCCAAAGCATGCCGTTTTGCACCATACTGAAACCCAGTGCCTCCAGGACCTCTCTTTGGAGAAAGGCACTCTGAAGGTTCTCTGTTGCAATGAGGACAAAATCATGGATTGGGAAGATTTTTTGGGGATTTGAGAAGGACTTACAACACACAAAAAGATAAAACCGACAACAGACAAACAGAACGAGTGAATGATGTGTATGTATGGTGCATGATGTTTTGGGGACAGCTCCCGGACAGCAGATACACTGGTACTTTACAAACCTGTCTGAGGTAAGCATGTGTGCACTGTGAATGTCTGCGATTGGCTTACTGGTCCCCCGGGAGGAAGAAGAAGAAGAAGAAGAGGATTTTTGGGAGGAGGGACAGATTGATGGATGGTGCGGGGCCAGTACCAATGTTGCTGTGGACTGAATGAGTTTCTAGGGGAAACATTCCGCTTGTTTCCCCGGTGGCGGTGTAAGGATGAGGCAGGGAGGAAGTTCCTGCCTGTCTGGCACCGAAACTGGGAGGGGGAGGGGGTGTTCTCTGAAGATCTTGAGACCTTGGGTTTGACCAGAGTGGAATGTGTCACCTTCTGGTTTGTGACCCCAGGGACCAAAACTACCCCCACCCGCCTCTGGTCACTGTATGACAGGAGCTTATTTTGGTGTTTTTGGTGCAGCTACTAAATGTGCAATGTGTTATGTAGCCTGGTTTATTATTTTTTTACAAGCTACAAAGCTCATTTGTAGTCGAACTGTATAAGCTGTGTGCTTAGAGGTATAACACAATTATACTATAACTTCAGTATCATAGACAGGTGTTGCATGGTTCTAGGGTTTGTTCATTTCCTGTTTCCACTGTAATCAGGACTGCAAATAGTTTCAATAAAAGTGCAGCTAAAAAGCAAACAGTTAAATGTTACAATATTGTACATAAAGCCTTGATGATTTTCTCTTTTACGACTTCATCACTTTTCTTCATTGGGCGTTCTCATCTGGCTGGAGATTTCACCACTGCTTGCTACTTTCTCTCATTCATCCTATGCCTTGAGGACTAATTTTGATTTGATCTTTTTTTGTACTTTCTTTTTCTATCTAATAATGCACTGTTGACCTAAATGGTGCCTTATGCAAGTGACTCAGCCCTGAAGGTAGCGGCGGTGTTGCCCCTCCACTCCCCTTTGCCTTGGGAAGTCACATTTGTTGTATGGGTGATTTGACGAGCTTCATCCAGGCTCAATTACAAATGAAGTCAGACTCGAACTTATGTGCGTTTTAATCTGTTAATCGTGTTGTTAAAATGTAAATGTACCTTTTTTCTCAGTCAGTGGAAGCAGTTTAGTTCATGTGTATCGCACTCAGTGGAGTCAGAACATGTAAAAAAGATGAATGCTGTATGTTTCGAGCACTTAAATTCATTAATTGATTAAAGATGTTGACTACTGTGTAGTATGTACTCAAGTCCATCACACACAGCTCCGAGGTACAAAACAACCAGAATGGTTAATACAGTGCTGCTCCTTTTGCCGCTATCCCACACCACCACCTTGCGCCATCCTCTCCTCTCAGCCCCCGCCCTTCCATCTGACTCCCCATCCCTCTGGTGTGACTGAAGAAAAAGCTAAAGATTTATTGTAATTAACAGGCTGCAGTCGGACAGGCCTCGCCTTGTTCTGCCTCTCAGTAATGAATTGCTAAAGGCTTTGTTGGCATGGAATCTGTCACAGACTGCTGACTGTGTAGGTTGGTTATTGACCTGTCTGGGGAGCGTGTTGTTTTAGCCAAGCTGCAACAGTATTATGAAAACTACAGGAGTGAGGGGTGGGAGCGTGGGTAGCTGGGGGCTCTGGGGAGAAGATAAAGATCAAGCATCAGAGGTGCAGGTGGAAATCCCATGACGGGATCTCACTTAAAGAGTTTAACGGGGTTGGTGGATGGAGATGGATACTCGGCAAAGGGCGGAGACCAAAAATAATTCTAGGGATTTTTTATGTGTTAGTATAACAGCTTCAGGCTTGTGTCACCCCAGTCCACATCCAGCGACCTCGCTGCAGGAACTTGATGTTGCAGCAAGTCGCATGCTACAACATATGGATTTCAGATCGGCGGGTGAAAGAGACGGGATGAGTGCAAGCTTGAAACTGCTTGCTGCGATAGTTCTGGGAGTGCTGGCAGGGCCTTTTGTGGGCAAAGAGGGGATCATCCATTCTGTGAAAATGGCAGCCGATACTGTTCGAGTGGTAATTGAGCCTTGATTTAGCCTCGTGTTTGCTCGCATCTTTTACGCTTTCCATCATCTTTTTCATCCCACTACTCTGACGCTTTCTGTCAAACACACACACACACACAGCTCTTTGTTCTCAACTGAATCTTTGTATAAAAAGAAAAAAAAACAACTTTTGTAAAATTATGTTTATGCTTTATGAAATTTTTATTTTAAATTGTTTTGCAAAATTGTTATATTTCTGTATGAATGTATTTTTTATTGGAATAATAAGAAATTCTTATCTGACTTTGCTTCCTTGGTCTCATTTGTTAATTCTGCACAGTTATGCTTGATCATTTTTTTTTTTTTTTGTGCCTGTGGGTGCTCCGCAGCTTGTTGAGGATGGAGGTCTGTATTTCAGCTGAGTCTTGCTCTCCAGTAACACAGACAAAATGCAGTCAGGGCCAGGGCTGAGGCTTTTTGACCGACACAGAACAAGTTTGATGCTCGTTTGCGAACCAAGTTCTGTGCATTTCGACCAAAAGTAGTTTGGTTCAGAAACTTGAATTTCACTCTGATCATTGATGTGTCTAAATCAGTTATGGATGTCGCATAAGTTGTTTTTTTTTTTTTTTGCAGAGAAATAAGTTGTGCTGTCCCTTTAAGAATTGTTAGCAACATATTTCTCACTAAACATTTCATTTCATTTTCCCAGATGCAGGACGGGAACCACGAGCGCTTGTACTAAACTTGCAAAAGCATTAAAAAAATAGAAATAAATAAATTGAGCACACTCCAAACCAGAAGGTGGAAGTAATGCATCTCTAAGCTGTTTTCCAACCACCAGTAAATATCAGAAGAAGAAGAAGCAGCATAATGGAGAAGAAGTGTGTTGCCTGGTCATCTGAAGAAATTAGACTTTTAGTTCAACACGGATTCATGAAAGCTCTATTTTTATTTTTCTATTTTTCACATTGCTGCTGTAAATGTGATCCATCATCTCGTCTTTTGTTCTTCTGCATCATTTCCAGTCAGATGAAATGGTTCTGTGGTCAAAATGTGTTGGTTCACATCAAGGCGTTTGGTTCTGTGGTAGAGTTGGTTGACATCTGACATTTTGAATTTAACAATCAAATATCAGTGTGTGAAACAGTTTAATGACCTCACATCTTTTGGACTTGTGAGCACTGATATGAAAGCATCTCTCTCAAATGAGCGGCTCACATGTTTGGACGAGTTGGTTGCTAAACCAAAGAAATCCGAAGCACCTCGCTCCCAGAGGCAAATATTCCGATTTAACTTTTTTTTTCCCCAAACACCCACTGGGAAAGTTTCTGTAAAATCTTACTGCAGTGATTTCAATTCCTAAAAACAACTGACTGCTCACTCCTCAGAGCGAGCTACTTCTCATCAAAGCAGTATAAATAATTTATCTCCATCTCCTACAGCCCATGGCATTTAATTAGAGAGCCACTTTTATACATTTGTTAGATAATTACTATACTTGACACAGATAATGATACAAAACAGCAGTGGATAAACCAAAGAGCCTACTTTAAGTTACAAACTAACAAGAAAATAAGATAAAACAGACTTTTTCTTCTCTGCTGCTCCCGTGCTTATGGTGATGACCTAGAATGGGCAGGCAACTTATTAGCTCCTCTGATTTCCAGTAAAAGCCCTGTGGTTTATAAATGAAGCTTTGCCTGCAGTCAGTAATTAAGCTTCGCTCTGGAGAACCTCCCAGCTTTGGAGTGGTGAAGAATGTTGTTTTTGCCTCAAATGCTGCTTCGCCTTGATCTCTCGAAACCGCCGCCCAGCTTGATTTGTCAACTTCAGATCTACCTGTGATGCATAATGCAGGGATAGAGAACAGCACAACCAGAGAGGAGGCGCGATCAGCCCGAACTGCTCATTTGACCTGCTCATGGAGGACAATCCCAAAGGCTTCTCAGCTTCCCGCCAGGCACATGTTGCATCCATGCAGCTGCCGTACGGTTCTTCCTGTGACGTGGACCATCATGGATAAAAGTTCTCCTAAATGTGACACTAAGATTACATATTTGCTTTGATGTATCAAAAGTAGACTCTCCATTTGCTTTCCCACACTGATAGTATAACTGGGTCTAAACCCAACTGGATTACTGGAAATATTTTATCACTTTTACATGTGATACATCTTCTCATAATGTCTCAGGGGGAGTTAAAGAGATGTGCTGGACTGTGTCCAGTGACAGGAGTACAAGCAGTAATGGAAAGTTCATTAAGTAATGCACCTTTTAGGGCTACCTGCTAAAGACTGTATCACAATATTTTCCTATATTTTTTCATTAATCAAATAAGTGATTATATATGAAAAACAGGACTATATATGTTTGATTAAAAAAAACAACTTCTGAATTAAAGGAGTTTGTGGCTAGTTCCTGACAAATCACAGACGTTTGTTTCCAGTGTTCCAGTTTCCCCAGTGTGGGAACTGGACTGGCCACTGAGTCAGGAACCACTGGACTATACTCAGAATCAAGGGACTGTATGTATTTAATGTTGCTGTGTTTCACAGCCTCCCCCAGATTAACTTTGTTAAAAGTACAAGTTATACTTTAGTATTTCAATTTTTCACTTTTGCTCCACTTCAGTTCAGAGATAAATACTGTACCTTTTACTCCACTACATCAGTTATAGTTATTTTGCAGATGCAGATTGTTAAATAATAGAATCAACTAATAAATGCTGATGTATTAAGCAGCTGTCAGTACATAAAGTGGTTCATATCAGCTCCACCTTCACATGCTGCTCTTTTTGTTCCACGCCAAGTGTCTGTGGTTACACACATCTTTGTCCTTATTTGCTGTATTATCACTAGCACAAATGTTTCTTTGTCATATTCTATCTGATTTAGTTCTTTTCTATCTGATTTAGTTCTTTCTATCTGATTTAGTTCTTAGTACAGATAAAGTGATTATAGTGGGTGACTTTAACATTCATGTAGATGTTGATA
>JAUMHL010000013.1:32835219-32845380 GCA_032362345.1 Sandelia bainsii
AATGTAAAGTGCCTTGAGATGACTTTTGTTGTGATTTGGCGCTATATAAATAAAACTGAATTGAATTGAATTGAATTGAATAACATTTCACTCAAAGCACTGCTGTACAGTACAGTACAGTGTGGAGCCATTAGTGGGATTTAGGGTGGCTTTGCTTCAGAAGGCAGAGTGGTTGTCCACCAGTTGTGGGGTCGGTGAATAAATTCCTGGATCGTCCTGTCATATGTTAAAATGTCCTAGGGCAAGATCCTGAACCCCAAGTTGCCCCCAGTGGGCCAGGCCAGCTGCATGGCAGCTCTGCCACTGGTGTGACTGTGTGTGTGAATGATTGTAAAGCACTTTGAGTAGTAGGTAAGTAGAAAAGCATATAAGTGCAGATCATTTACCATTCACCATTTGTATTCTTGTTAAACTGATAACGGAACTGCCATAAAAATAGGGCTACAGTTACCAGGAAGAACATCATTAACTCATCACTTTCCAACCCTGCTGCCAAGCAGACCCACTGTCAAATAGACTGTAACTTTGAAAGATACTGACTCTGATTTTGAAGCTCATTTGATACTCAAGTATCAAACAAGGCTCAGCCAAAGTTTGTAGTACATTTTTTCATTGGGCGTACTCTGAGAGCTGGATACCAGACTTAAAATAGCTTGCCTGGCGCATAAGCCAAAAATGTTTTTTGGCTTGGTTTTGGTTTGATTTCACATTGTAGGCCCCCCTGCACATGCCCATCTGAGCACTCCTGTTAGACCCATAGACTGTTCACTGTAATGACATCACAAAGATAAAAGTTACTTTTCAGTGCTCTGAGAAAGTCTCAGGAATATAAAACCTCCATGAATTAAACATTCATAATAGAAAGAGTACAAACTGACCTTGTTTGTAGTTCAAAGTGTCCTGTCAACTCTTTTATCATTTTAGACAATGGAGAAAATGTTTGGCCCTCATGGAGTGTTTTTCATTGCAGTACCATGAGTGGCCAGTAGGAATAAACGTCTGAGAGTGTGCACCATATCAAGCTCTGTTAATACATCCATGTGTTTCACTGAACAACAGCTCTTTGTCCCTCTTTTGTTAAAGTTTCCCTCTTTTTTTAAAGTGTAGTTATGTTCTGGGTGAAAAGCTTTGAGGCTATTGTGGACAATAGGAAAGACCAACATCAACAATCCCTAAATCTATCTTTTAACTTATTGTCAAACTTTCTGTGGGCAGTAAATATCTTATTGGGATTATTAATGTAATTATCTGCCACAATCTCTTACACCACTTGTAACTGAAGAGAACGTGTTAGTAGTGCTGATGACTGGCAGCAAATGCACACAAGTGCAAATCATAATTAGCTACACAGGAATCAAGTTTGTTAAATGCTTGTGTACTTTGTTTTCATCCATGTTAAGTCAGTCATCAGATTTTATGTGTTTGATATTTACGTTTCACTTCATCACCTCTCATTAAAATTTAAGGCTACAAACGAAGAGAAACGAGAACACAGAATATTAATCCTCCTCTCTCCACGTCTATCTCAGGAATTAATTTTTCAGCACGCAGCAACATTCTTTGGACCAGACCCTAATTAATTTTTGGTCACACTAATTAATTATCGACTGAAAAAAGTGAACAGGGTATAGGAATACTGTAGCATGTGACGAGGAAGAGGGGAGATAAAAATGTTGCTGCAGGTGTTGGAGGCATATGGGTCGATCGTAACACTAAAACGTGTGACAGCATGTACAGGAGGTCAAAATAGGGCGAAAAGTGGTTATAGCTCCCAACATTTACTGCGTGTTTATTGCACTTTTAAATTGCTCATATCACACTTCAGCATACAGTACATTGAGTTAATTCTGTATGAGTGCTGAAGGTTACACATGTGCCACTGTCTTCACAGCCACATGGGAAGAAATAAATGAAAGAATGTGTGAACAGGCAGAAAGACCACGTTATCTAACGTATTTCAAAAATTAATTGCTGCTCTCTATGGAAAAAGACATCTGTCCTCTAATTTTAAAAGCAATTGTTGTTTTGTCAGCTTATGCTTTGGGTCAAAGGGCCCTGTAGTAAAATATAAATGATTCAGGCTGTGCAGGGCCCCTCTCGCATGCCGATGCATAATGCTTCTGAGACGACACTTAGGAATGTTAAAAGGTTTCATAACCCTGGGTTGACATTGGGGCTAATGGTAGCTGCTCTCAGGGACTCAAGTAGCCTTTTAGTTCTGAAAGCTGAAGTAGAGAGCAAACATGACGCATGTCCAATTTTGGTGATTCTCATGTTTTACCAAAAGGCTGAAGATAAGAGGCTTCCAAACTACAACAACAAACTATTTCCATGCAAGGGTTCCTTTTTTGTGCTTTACATGCCTTCCTGCGTAAGAGGTTTGGTAGAAGAGTAACCAGGAGGCAGCCGGACTGATGACTGCACCACGTCACGTCCAATCACTGCAGCAGACAGGCAACAGGTTTACTTTGCATTTTAATTATGAGAAGGTCAGGCCAGGGTTTATTCCCCAGCCTCATACTTCACGTGATTAAATATGCAACAGACACATAATTTATAGAGCACAGAGGACGCTTTGACCCCTTCATAATTTTACAATCTCCCATCAGCCATTGTTGGTGCAGTGTAAATGATGCCAGCAATTTATTGCAGAAAAATGAAGGTTGTTGGTGGGAAAGAAAAAAAAAATCAATGGTGCATGTTTAGGCAATTTCATCTACTCTGTGTTTTTCAAAACCGTACTCGTTCAAGGGTTTTCCCCCTGTTCTAGTGTTTTTACCAGTGTTCTTGCCAGAGGAAACAGGAAACATCAATGGCCAACAAGTACAATTCCCACAGTAAACGTGTGGCTGCAAGTTCTTGTGATGTTTCCAGCGTTTGTCACCCAACAGATTTAGCTGTGGTTCTCATCATTTATCCCCACTGAGTTATTTTGAGGGCCAGCATACACAAATCCATGGGGTGGAAAGCTACATAGCTGACATGGATGATCTTCTGTACCTTGGGAAATTTTAAAACATATACTTATTCAGGTCTTTATGAGCGCCAAGTAGCACCCACCACCACAACACTGTGTTGCCCCTTTATTCCCAATTCCCATGGAAAACTGCTTTCATTCACATCCAGTAAACGCCTACAGATGCCATTCACTTTGCTTCAGAACAGTAGACTGGCCCTTCTCCATAAGATCCAGTTCTCAGACTTTAGCCTTTTCTCATTTGCATACTGTAACACACCAGGGGGAGGGAGGGCTAACTTTCTCACATGGGAGGCCAAAGACTGTGACATAATTGTTTGGCACATTATTAACACTCGATGGCTGTGAATGCAGCCTCCCATGCTTGGCTGGAGAATACACTCTAGCAGAAATTGGAACGTTTTGTCATTCAAGCAAGGAGGGGTCACTATCAAAATAATGCGTTCCCACCCGCCCTCTAGGAAATGCTTGCCCACCCGTGTCCAACTGATGTCAACACTGAGCAAAACAAAAAGAGCAACAACCTGTGGTAGCCTCAGGGCTGCCCCACTCTTGGGCTCAGAGCCTAATCATGTCGTTTTAGACAGCGGTGCTTTCAGTGACGTGCTGGTGATGGTGTTTTTTATTTAATACTGCTCTCCATCCTAAACCTTAGGCATTAGAATTTTTGAACAGACACCAGACCAGACAAACAGTGAAGGTGGCGACATTGTCCTCTCTTGCTCCTTTGCTGATATTACTCTTGGCCTCTGAGAGCCCCTGGAAAATTCCGCTATGATGAGCTGGAGGCGTCTGCTCAGTGGAGAGGTGATTTCCATAAACCAGGTCACTGTGGTGGTGGTTAGGCCTGTAATCACTCATGTCCACTTCACCATGAGAGGATATTATTGGTTTGTCCCTCTGACGAGAACCGGTCACTGCTTTTGAACAGGTGAAGAGGAGATTTAGCTCAGCAAACATGGAGGCATGCCTGCTGTGGAGCTAAAGAGAAGAGAAAGCTTCACATACTTCCAGATGGCGTTTGACCACAGATTCTGTCAGTAATAGTATAATACATCCTGAACTGTTAAATAATAATCATGCTGTTTTGTGACACGTAGACTACAGTATATAATTATCAGACTAAGGATGTCTGACATCTGTATGTAAGGACAGGTTGAAAAATGCTTCACTGTTTTTGTCTTTTTGTCCTTGAGTAGGATTTGGCACAAAAAACAATTGAGTGAGACTGACTCAAAGCATAAAGAGGGACAGACTCTAACAGCAAGAGGACTCTGTTTTCTACTTGTGCTTTCTGTTCCTTTGAATGACTTTACACTTTCATTTTGAGCTGGTGGGTGTGTTGTTGTCAAGTTGATGTTGCCAGTCAAATAGGACGGCACCTTAAGGTTATTTTCTTTATTACTAATGAATAGTTTGGTCAGAAAAACAAAGTCAAAAACTGACATTGACTGACTTCTTGTTGTGTCGAAACCGGCCACAATCCAGATTCAGACAAGATTTAAAAGTGCAGCAAATCTTCACAATCCAGCAGCTTGAGCTAGATGTTTGCTATTTTAGATGCAGGGTGTAACATCGAGTGCCATCTAACAGTGAGTTTGTATAGGGACACTGAGTTCCACCTCACACCACTCCTTTTCCAGGTATAAGAGAGCCTACAGTGTCTGTCAGTTGCTGTGTTGTCTGCAATCACATGTGGTTGCTGTAAACAGCGGTGTATATATATTTAGAAAGTAGTTTTGTATTGGTTCATTCTGGGCTCCTGTACAAACATGGAGGAACAACATGGCCTCCGTGAAAGAGAACCTGCTCCCTGTGTAGATATAAAAGGCTCATTCTGAGCTAAAGGAAACATAATGATTCTTATTTTCTAGATGACACACTAACAAAAACACAATTCCATTTCTGCTAATAAATCTTTATAATCTTTCTAAATTACATGCAATGCACCTTTAAAGGGAGTCATTATCATTTATTTTGGAAATTACAATTTTAAAATAAAACAGATTTTTTAGCACTATGGTCAACCAGCAGAGACTTTTGAGGTCGAATGTAGTAAAAATATTTTCCAAATCCCATTTTCCAGTCTTATCTTATTGCAGGTGCTGCCAAAGCGTTCTGTAAGACTGACCTCACAGGAGGCAGCAGTACAGAGATATTTGCTTCTAGACGTTTTTAAGTGAGGCTCACCCTTCTAACCAATCAGAGAATTCCAACAATTTATTGTGAGTTGGTAGCAACTAATACCTGAAGGGCTGTACAGAGCGTGGAGGAGTCTAGCAGTTGGTAGAGGATCACAGCAGAAGCATAGTGGATTTATTTTCAGCATGTCTTTGTTATGTTAATAAAAAACATAATGCGATTCCAGTTACTTTCCCTATAAAACATGTTTTTTAGTTTAGTTCAATAGAAATGTAACTTTTAGGAGACGTAAAAAAAAAAGTACTAAGGAGAAATGATTTTGTTTTAAAAACTTTATACTTTATATGAGTCAAACCTATTCATGCCATTATTGAACAGTTATGAAGACATCCTCATTTACTTTTGTGCAATACTGTTTGTGAAAACATTAGTGAAGAACTACTTATTAGCCATTCAAGTTAAAGTGTGATCTAAAACACTATTTTACGGGTGTTTCTGAGCTTTTTTTTTTTTTCGCCTTTTGAAGAGCTCTGCCATTAAGAGATAGAATTCAGCAGAACTAAAACACCAATTTGCTGGAGATGCACTTTTGATATGAATTTTAAAATAGGGAAGAGTAGGGGGTTTTGAGTTTACACCAGCAGAATGATGATGCACACACACACACACACACACACACACACAGAATCTATTTACGTGTTTGTGTTCAAGTCATGGTTGGGGCATACAACAAAAAAAACAACTCAGCCTACTTTTTATTTTAATTAGTTTACCACTGTTGCATATACATATCATAATCCTGCCAACACTTCACAGGTAATGGATCCCAATAAAAGAAATGTACATTTTGAAAATTGAGCAGGCCCGCTTCCAGAACAGAGCTCTAGTTAATCATACGCGGACAGTTATTCATTGATTCTTCGCATTGAGTCGACTTCTGATACCACACTTCCTTCTTATTTCTCCCCGCCAGCTATTCATTTTTATTCTTTTATTTGCATGACAGACTTCATGCAAGATCTGTCCTTTTTTTTCTCCTGACGTTGTTTGGTTTTGTCCGTGTGTATCCTGTTGTTTTGTTTTGAGGGTGTAAAGGTCTTTGGGAGACTGAGACAGCCGTATCAACCCTGTTTAGCATAAAGCTTGTGGCTGGCCCCGTCCGTGGCCTAATGAAAAGTAGGAGATAGGCTATGCTTGTTGTGCTTGGCTAGCCCTGTGATCGGCAGACTGTGGACAGTTACTCTGCTTGCATGCCAATTAATCTCAGCCTCTGAATTTCCCACCACCCCTGTTGTATTCACTACTCCATGGAAAAAAAAGTCTGAGGGTAGCTAGTCATCACACTATGCATGTGGGATTTACGTGCACGGCACAGACTTTATCTGGAGGTTTTATAGTTTCACACAGATTGATTTTGCTGAATTCACTTTACATGATTGCTACAGATGTGGACATTGGAGTCTAATGGTTTTATTTAGCTGCAGATAAAACAGGCAGAGTGAGTCCCAGTTGTGTAGGATTACAGCTTTCCACAGACTGTTAGATGCCTCTCAGGATCATATTTTCCACCTTTTGATATGGTGCATTGGTTAAAGGGCACTTTCAGCCCGTATTAGCATGCTGCTCAGGCACCCGCTGAACATTATTATTCTCTTTTATTTATGTGTCAAAGCAGTGGGAGGAACCTGGATGCCAGCTCAGACTCAAACGCTGCTGGCTGCGTCTCAACAGACAGCCTGAGTATCTTTAAATGGCCAGTCATCACCATCGGAGAGCAGATAAAGATGGATTTCAGATGAAGATTCATTGGGTGAAAGCAGACCTGAGCTTGCTGTTTCTGGCTCTCGCCATTCATCACACATCATCTGCTACATGCTTACACAGAAATAAATAATATTTTAAAAAATCTGAAAAGCACCCATACAGCTATTTTACAAATCAACAGAGCTGACAAAAAGAATACCCGTTCATCATGAATAATAGACGTATTGGCTGAGCTCACAACGCGAGCAAGGAATCCAGGTTACAATGTATGGGATAAATATTTCATCGCTAACATCTGTCTGTGTATTCTGTGCCAGCGTGTTTTGCAGTTGTTACAAATGAACGTCAAACGGAAAGTAAGTGAACAAGCCATCGAGGGAATGGAACAAAGATGTAGCAGCAGTGCAGAGAAGAGAGAGGAAGAAAAAAGAGAACAAGAACAGCAAACAATTTTACAGTTTTAAGTATGCAGTTTAGTGGACTTTACAGGACTGTTTTTGTGTAGGGGTAAAGGAAGGACAGGAGTGGTAATCGGGTGGGTGGGTGGATGTTTGGTGAATGTTTGGTGAATGGATGTTCTCCTGTGCACTCCCCTTTCTTCTCTATCTAGTGGGACTGTGCCACAGCTTGGACAGTACCCTCATTCTTCCACAGCTTATCCCAGGACTCTCTCAATTAGGCGCTAATAGGCAACCACACAATAAGCCAAAAAAAGGAGCAGAGGCACTCACACTCACTTACATCCAAATTATTTTGGGCTCTGTTTTTTGAGGGGAAATGCCCACCTAATTGCCCGTACTGTTTCCTATTTCCTGTTTGTGTTTATTGTCAGGGTTTTTGATTTGATTATGCCCCGAGGAATCCCTCCCCCCCTTAAGACAACTGTCTGCTCACTTGAACACGGTCAATACGAGAGCGGCAGCACCTAAGATGGGACATGACAGCTCTGCTTTGACAGCCGCTTGCAGCCCAGGTCAAAATGTCAAATGGCACACTTTGACAAAGCCCCGTGTTTTGACAGACGTTGTAAAGCCAGCAGGCTGACAGATATTTTTGTTTCTTTTTTTTGCAAGAAATACCAATAAGTTAACATTTCATATTAACACCAGCTTCCTTCCTCCTGTTAAATAGCTTCCACTGCCATTGTAAAATCAAGAAGAAAAGAATGAGACAGAACATGAATACAAAGTGCCCATAGCAAAGCACCACACTGAGTAGAGACTAAAGCAGTTGCCACATCAGAGCACATCCATATGAAATGAGTTACTGATGGGGCTGTTTTTCAGCTTCAGAGAATATGGCACAGAATCAAAAACCCACACTTTCATAAAAGGAGTCAACCCCCCTACCCCCGAACCATCACCACCAGCAGCAGCAGCAGCCTTCCCCTCCAACAGCCAAAAAATAAGGCGTAGGAGCCAAGCAGGCGGTGCACTAATGTCAGAATGACTTGTACTGATGCAGAAGGAATAAGGTGGGGGGGCTGTGTGTGTGTGCATTAAAGTCTTTGATAAATTAATTATGTGTGCTTTCAGTGGTTGTTAATTTCAGTCAAGTTCATTTTTGGAAATCTGGTTAAAGTGTTTGTGTTGGGAACCCAAGTATTTCAAATAACTGCTTTTATTTTTTTTACCACCCGCCGTCGCTCAACTTTACAAGCAGGTAGAAAACCAGGTGAATGTCAGGAATGTAAACTAAAAGAACAAAAAGTCCTCAGTATTACAGAAAATATCACTGGCCTTCAGCGCGGCATTCTTGTCTAATCTCTTCTTTTCTTTCTTTTTTTTCAGTTCACCGCGTTGTCAACCGCACTGCATCGAGTCACGTTATTTGCTCGCAATCAAATCCCGAGACACTTAAGCTCGGCTGAATCAAAGTCACTGAAGGTCATTTTGGAAAAGCACTGAATACTATTGCAAGTTCAAAAGCGAGAAAAGAGTTCATCTGCATCCTCTCAAGAGAGCTTTTCTTTCTCAAGTGCCACAGTGGCCACAAGGACAAATACAAACAGTTATCATTTAAATATAGTTAGTTACACAGACACTTCTCAGATGCAGAGTGGCTTTCAAAGGAAAAAATCCCAGCAATAAAGGGAGACTAATTTCAACTACAACTATTTGTTGTAAAGGTAAATTCTACAAACCAAAATTGTCATGGTGAAATTTCAGTGATCGAAATCTTTAATTAAATCTAACTACATAAATCATCAGTTACCACTGGAGAGATCCATTAACAGTTTTATTATTATTTTATTATTATTTATTTAGGTGAAATAACCCTTTAAATAAATTCATCAAACTCGTCAATTCCGTTCTGTGTTAGAATAGACTTCTCCATGAACAACTACAGTATCTACAGTAAGTCTAACAAACAGTGTTTTCATTGTTAGGCCAATATACCTTATTTTAATTTTATTTGAATGTTTAGGGAGAGGAAGTTGCAGCCACTACAACAAACCTTACTGCATTTCTTCACCAAAGGTCAGAACTTCCTGTAATGATCAACACCAGAAAATAAAAATGCTGGAAAAGATGTGACAGTTTTGATGGTGCTGGACTCATCCTGAACACAGCATGAGATCACTGCAAAAACGTGGAATCTGTGCGCAACAGCTACTGGTTTGCCATGAAGAATTAATCTGATACAGACGATACTGATGCTCTGCCATGTGCTGGATTTTATTTTAGTTCATTTTATTTAAGCAACCTTTAGCAACCTCTTTTTCAACAGAGACCTCGTCTAGATGGCAGCTTAAAGTTTCAGTAGAAACACACACACACGCTAAACAGTACAGTACTAAAGCCAGTAAACAATGTGTGAAGACTTTAATTAGACCAAGAACAAAGTGGGTCTAAAAAGTTATTTATAATTAGTTTGTTTCAGTGATTTGAACAGCTTATAAACATATTTGTCATTTTTTGTCCAGCTGCAGCATTAGGAACTGAACAGTTACAGCCCAGTCTCCTAAAAATTAGGTTCGTATAGGACGAAACTGCAATCCCGATTACGTTTTCTGTTAATGTAATGATCATATGTTCACAGTTAACGTAAATGACAAGTCGCAAATACATTGATACTAAATGTATTTTTGTCCGCCAAAATATCCGATGTTTAAAATTAAATTAAAATGTTTTATGGTCGGGATCAGGCGTCACTGCAGTGGGTTAGTGTCAGTGAAAGACTGTGGGCTGGTTAATGGATAAAATATAATTTCACACAGTCGCTTCACAAACACAACGTCTGCATTAAAAATGACACCAAAACACGATCTTTTTTCT
>JAUMHL010000013.1:32845480-32856412 GCA_032362345.1 Sandelia bainsii
AAATACGTCCTGTAACAAAACGTAATCGGGAATGCAGTTTCGTCCTATACGAACATAATTTTTAGGAGACAGGGTTGACAGTTAGGTTGGCACAACTTGCTTCCGTGTAGATCCACCCCCTGTTGCACACAGCCCCTCTCCTACTTTGCGTTGTAGAATCAGGTATTAATCCTGCTGCTGTGTAGAGACCATAGATGTCAAAGACAAGGAGCTACATGCTACATTCATGTGTCCCCTTATGAAAAAGTAGATTGTAGTACATGTAGCATGTGTATTAAAGGTTTTGAAAATACCAGTCATGTACCTATAGTATGGTACTTTATTTCTAAACACTGAATATGTCCACATATAAGATATTGTGACATGGTAATGAGTTTTCTACTCTCTGGTGTTTGTAAAGGAGCCCCCCCCCCCTTCAGATTTACATTCCATTCATAGACTACCACCTTTCTGCTCTATCGACCAAACTATCCACAAAAAACTGTTGCTCTTTGTCTCCACCCTCTGACTTTTTATCCATCCAATGACATGAAATTCTCCTTCATTCTGCCACAAACAACCACAAGATTTGTTTCCCAGACCACGCATACCCCCCCACCCATTACACCATGCTGAGCGCTCTGGTGGCTGAAACCAATGGAGAATGTGCTATTAAATCATGTATCAGGGTAATCCGGAATCACTTTACACCCAAGTCGGCTTTAAAGGACACCGAAACTGGCTTTTCTGTTTAGCCACAGTCTTGCATCCCCCCTCCATTCCCTCTTTTCTTTTCTTTTCAGTGTATCCTGGGAACCTGGAGAACTAATTACATCATTGTGACTCTCCCTTTCAAGCTGTCCGATTGATTTTGTGGGAACCTTGGTAAAGGAAGGAAGGACTTGCAGGTGTGTTTATAATTAGGACAATACAATAAGTAAGGGAGCAGCGTAAATGTCCTTTGTTCAGCTTAAAGTGCAGATGGAGAAATGCCTTTTCTAATTATTTGTATGTATTTTTTTCAGAGCTGACATCTACTTGTATATAAAGTACGGATCAGGTCTCATTTTACTGTCCAGACCCGTCTGCAGCCTGAGAACCCAACACAAACCCAACGAGCATATTGTATTTCACGTCTGAACCCAAACCCAGTGGATTTCAGTTTTTGCTGTATTTTTTTTTCTTTGGAAGCAACAGAGCCAACTCATCATTTAAATTTTTGCTTCATGTGACTGCACCCTACTCTAACCCAAACATGATTTCTAAATTTCTATCCAAACTCAACCCAGAACCTTGGGCACCAATGGGTACTGTTAAGTTTAGTTTGGGTGCCTTCGACATATATGATATCAGCTACATAATGCTTTTATCATTAGCTATATTCAGGTAAACGGTCTAACTGAGTAATGAATGAAAACGAAATTTAAGTCAAGAGGTAATGTGTGTTTGCCCTTGTGAACTTACTATTTGTGTGAGTGTGCCCCCCAACAAGCTTGTTGCTTTCATAAAGACATGCGTCCATTTGCTTCAAATCCCAAACACCTTTTGTAAGCCCACAGCATGTGTTACACTCTGTGGCATATGTACTTAAAAACACAGTGGCACACAATTTCTCTCTTTTGTTCTCTCATTCTCTCCACGTGCAATATTTGTTGCTGCTGTTCCTTTTGAAGTGGAGCTCCCGTGCGCCTGGCAGCTGTCTCTATGTGAACCTGCTGCAAAAACAAAAAGTATAGGCCGCAGTTTTTATTTATAGATGAGGCCTCCCGTGACTGTCTGCATAATGAACTGGTGAACGTGCTGCAGAGATGCAGAGCACACCTGTCACTTCATACATGATACGGTGATGAAGGCAGAAGAGCAGAAACAACTTTGTATGTTGTAATTTAGCAAATTGAGGTTTATTTATGTTACAAATCTGAAGTCAGGCAGCAAATTGACATGAGAGTTAGTGATTTTATACAAACAAAACATACACATCTGTAGATATACCTGGTCTGGGA
The DNA here is from genome assembly GCA_032362345.1 of Sandelia bainsii. Classification (NCBI taxonomy): domain Eukaryota; kingdom Metazoa; phylum Chordata; class Actinopteri; order Anabantiformes; family Anabantidae; genus Sandelia; species Sandelia bainsii. The sequence continues at coordinate 32,847,463 of JAUMHL010000013.1, forward strand.
AGAAGTGCCCTTTCAAAAAGCCAGAAACCTTTTGAAATTGATCAGCACTGCAAAGCTATTCTGACATGTAGTGTCACACGCTTTATTTTGCAGTATGTACATTAAAGTGCAGCGTGCCCTACTAAACTTATTTCCAATTAGCTCAGTTCCACTCTGTTCACTTAAGGTCAGAGCATCTCAGCAGGGAGAAACCTGGGCTGTGAATCTTCCATCTTTAGACAACTCAGACTCTTTTGCACTTCAAAGTCTTTCTACGCACCTTGAGATCACCAACTCTGCATCTGAGATGGAGAATAAAGGAGACACATTATGCTTTGAGGAAATTGATCCCTGAAGATGGCACACAGCACGGTTATGATACTGTTACACTTCTGCAAGAGTGTTTTGTTTTTTGTTTTTTTAGCCTTTTGTGGAAGCGATACTATCAGATCTGCTATTACGAGTCAATAATCTCCGTCCCCAGTGTTGCCACTGTGCTGATGTGTTTTTGGATGTCATGTCATGGCAGAGGGGAGCAGTTGTCTACAGTAATATCTCAGATTTGACCCAATTAGTTTCCTTTTAAAGTTAAACACTGCTGTGTGCACTGGCAGCACCAGGCAGAATGAAATAGGTAAGCTTGCACTGATTCTTTACACAACTGCTCATATCAGAGAACAACAAGCTGGAGCATAGAGCAAACTCAGCAATCCATGTGAATGTGAAACATGCTTACTGTTGAGTGGACCAGGCGGGAAAAAAAATCCTTACTCCTGACACAACATTATTTTCTATGACTCTATTAGAAAATAACAGCATTTGCAAAGACAGGGGAGGAATACATTATCAGCAGTTAGGCTGAAATGACAACACACATTATACAGTGATTAGTTTACACAAGGCAGCTAATGGATCCAATCACAGCACATTAATAAACAAGACACTTAGCTTTGTATCTACCTGAAGAACCTCATCAATCTTTCATTGAGATAGCCACAGCCGGCCCAGGCAGCGCGGGGCCAATATTTTCACTGGTGGGGAAACAATGTCAGTTGCTATATCTTGTGCTGGCACTGTTGCTAGTTATGCAGAAGTAAGAATAAACGCCGCTCAGGAGAAAAGAGCAATTAGGGAGATTATTCTCTGTGCCCCGCTGCACAAAATGACCATCATACATCTGCAGGAGGTGATAGGATTGCTGATCAATAACAATGAATCAATGATTAGTTTGCCAGGTGCTGAGATTTCTGGCTTTCACAAAGCCCCACACCACCTCCCCCAACTGCACAAAGGTAGGAAATGTGAGAGATTTCAGCTACGAGGACAAATGAGCTTCATTCCAAAGCCAACAAAAGCAAATGAAAGACAGCACTGTGTTATTACTGCACTATTTAGCAAGGTGATACACTACCTGTTTACTGGATGTGTCTCTAATTGCTTGTCTGTAGTGTGAAAGAAGAGCTTCATCGTTTCTGTCAAGTACAGGCCACTGTTCAGAATAAGGGGAGGCAGTGACGGGGAGTGAACGTGGGGAGATAAGTTCCACGATGCTGTTAAAATTCTTAATAGAGAGCAATAAAATAAAGAAATGGTGTAAACAAAATGAAACGTCTCAATCAGACACATAGCTGCAGCACGACACTGTAAACAAAATTCATCAGTCCTGCAATGCTCGTCCCCAAAGTGTCTTTATATTTGAATTGATTTTTCATAATATGACTCTTATAGTGTGTTTGCTTGTTCCCCATGTGCACACACCCAGTCCATCAGTCCAAAGAAATAAACTCCAGATGTGTGAGCACACAGAGAGATCAATCTATTATATTACTCTGTCAATTAATCAACTCAAAAATGCATGTTTATCAGTTGTCTGTAACGCATTCATTCTGATGGATTACATACATTACGGCCCTGCTGCCGATCTGATTTGTATTCCTCGCTGCGTGATTACAAAATTACACTGCTGATGCATTGGTTTTCTCCATATAAGATTGATGGCACTGATGAACAGAAGGGAACAACCCACTCAGCCTGTGGACAAAACAAGTTTGCGAAATAAATGCAAAGGTAAAAAGATACAAGCTCATGGACTGAATGACAGACAGGAGTCAGACAGCCCGAGAGCTGAATGGCAGAGTTAGTGGGGGGAGAGGGGGTGTAAGAGTTTTTGGATTCTACTCCAGTTTTTTGTGACTCGGGGGCGTATTCCCCGTGGTCTTCAGACAACCCCAGGCTGTTCTCTCAACTTCACCAAGTCTCTGTCTGTCTCTATCAGCCTGGGATCAGGGCTGCTCCGAGCTTGTGTGTGTGAGTGTGTGTGTGTGGGTGTGTGTGCCCACGCTGTCTGTTGCTTCAATAAAACCAGCCAGTGCAGGCTGGGACCGGGGAGGAGGGAGATTGACAGACAACACCAGCTCACAGGCACACAATAATAATGCACAAACACACTGTACAACACACAAAGACATGCAGAGCAGTTGTGCAGGAGCATGCACGCACATTCTCGTCACACATACAGATGCCCACATTTGCAGGGTGTTTGTGTGCGTGTGTGTTAGGCGGCGAATAGCAGGCCTTCCTTCCCCTGGGTGCCAGGTGCCGACAGGACAGCTTCTGCTGGAGGCAGTTATCTGAGGATGAGCATAACGAGCCGGGGGGGGGTCCACCAGAGTATTGCCAGTATGCTGCAGCAACATGCAAATAATAAAATCAGAGCAGGTTAAAAGTACGCACTATGATTAGCAAATTACTACTGAAGAGAGTGAGGGTGATTTTGAGTGCTGCTTATGCACTGACTGATTTGTTTAACAGATAAATGCATGAAACTGATCATGTATGCATTTCACAAGCAGGTTCATGGACCAGGAATATTTCTGCATGTCCAGAAAAGGTTCTGGACAAGGGCTTTGTACATTTACATAAGGAGCATAATTGCAATTGGATTTCATTTTCTTTAAACATAATGAGGTCATTTTATAACGGTCTCCAGCCACCTCCTCCTGACTCACTTTCCATTAATAAACATAGTGCTTTATTCATTCAAAACATACATTGCATCAGAACATAATTCACCCACTGATCCAGGTCCTTAAAAAACACAACTGTAGTTGCAGTTTACACAAAAACACGTGGAATCTGAGAAGGTTAGACATACATTTTATACAATGATGCTGTCCTTAATAGCTACTGACCTTTTTTTTAACACACAGGCATGGGCTAATTTGTTGGTACCATTCCACAAAAATAGGAAGGACTAAAATATTCTTTAAAATAACTCAAAATTGTCAAATATAATAAAAAAAATAATGTTTTAAGAAATAAAAGATTTTTAAAAATGTTTCTTTGAATACAACAAATGAAGAAAAATGAAATTTTTTTTGTGGATAAATTTGTTCACATATCTATCTTGAGTTCCATTCAAAATAGAAAATTGTACAAAATTTCCTTCAAAAATGAACCTGGATATGATTAGACAAGCACTGTAAGCACTGACATATGAAGATCATATTGAAAGATTAGGCAGTACAACTGAATGCTTGTATTGGATGTAAATCTCAAGTCATCCTATATATGGTAGATAGAATAACACTAGGGTGCATTTTGGTCATTGTTAATACATTTAAACCAAATTGAAAAGCATAGAATATACACTAGGTACCTTAAACTGTATCCTGACTATAAAAAGCTCCTGCTTTCCTCCTATTGACTGGAGATAATAGTGTTGTTTTTGCTCTGCAAGCAGTTCTATAAACTGATAGCAGAGAAGCAAATATATCTTAGAGGTGTAAGTTGCTCATACTATGCCTCTGTGATTAGAGTACACAGTCCACAGGCTCTGTATTCACAGATGCATCGCAGCACTGAGGCTATCCTAACTGCAGTCGTGGCATATGGGATTACAAAACTGCACAGCATACACAAGATTACAAAGACACAGAGCACAGTGGAAGCTTGTTCATTCAGAGCAGCATCCTCCTTGTTTATGTCCACGAGAAGCAGTAGAGGAGCAATCAGCCACTAGGGAATCCTCCATAGCCATGTAATCTGGGCTCTGTGCTTAGAACAGCACATGAAGGACAGGCTTATCTCTGGAGGGCTTGCTGTGGAAGTGGAGGTGGGGGTTCTACTGCTGAATAGATCTTTTATGGAAACTGCATGTATTCTACCACATATTTACACCTTGATGTTGCACAGGGATGATATTGGCATGCTAAATGCATGCTTGTGTATTTTGCAACATTAGTATTAGTATCCAGTGGATGTTCAAGTTCATCATTTTATGTGGGTTGAAGCAGGCCTGTACTTACAAAATGTCTTCTTTCTAGTGTGAATGCCAGGTTTCCCAAAAGGACGAAGAATTTGTTCACATCTTTTAATATTTTTGCTCATGTATTTTGTGAACTTATTCACTTCAAGAGTCAAAGGAAAAGATTATCACCATCAAGTTGAATCCAGTTAGCCTGGTTTAGCATAAAGACTAGAAACAACTGTTTGAAAACCAAAGAGTAAAATGATGTGTTTTTATGGAAGTTATGAACCAGAATCCAGGAAACTCCAGACTCCCCATGGAAAGCTACATTTTGCGTCCACATGTTGAAGTATCCCTGGGCAAGACACTGAACCGTTAACCCTTGGCATCTATAAGACAGCAGCCTGTCCACAAGAATTTCCCCAAGGGGATCAATACAGTATCAATTATTATTATTAATTGATAAAGGTTCATTTTGGGGAGGAATGGCCTACCCACCCACCCCGCCCAGACTTTATGCTAAACTAACTTGTAGCTGTGAGTGATGTTGATTTTCTTGCCCATCTCCAACTTCAGGAAAGACATATGTACGTTTGTCAAAATGTCAAACTATTCCTTTAAAAACACCTTCATTTGAATACTAGTGATTGTGGTAGGAACCTGCTGCATTCTCCCACACATTCTTCCCTAATGTGCAGCCACAGTAGTAAACAGGCTGTTTTTATGACACATATGGGTGGTGGGTTACTCAAGTGTTTTTCTTCAAAACCTTCAGCATAGCTCACTGTATTTGTCTGAGCTTGTGAAGGCCTTTGTTAAGTTTCACCTCTTCTCCCCAAGGATATCTCTTAAACCCAGTATAACCCCACTGTCACATCACCCCCAGTCTCTGTCACTATTTCATTTCCCTGTTTTTGTACTCTATGTACAAATCCCAGCTCTGGGGCGGATCCCAACATAACAATGAGCCGTGCCGCTATCTGTGTTTTAACTGGCTCTGTCGGAGGAATTCGCTGGATCACAGCCAAAACAATTCATTCACATGGAGTTCCTCACACGCCCATGTTATTTCACTCCTTTATTTTGGAAGCTCGGTGGACTGACCTCATTCATCACTGCTGCAAATATTTTCCTGTTCCTCTTAAGGAGGGAGTTGGTGTATAATTCACAGTGCCACATGAATATATCACAGATATAAAAATCAACCTGAAGCTATAACGTACAGTTTTGAGTAGATGTGGTGATGATGTCATCATACAAAATAGTTTTTTGTTTGTTTGTTTTTAAGTCACTTAAAGTTCAGTTTATTATTTTGTTCATACTCCATCCTAGAATCTGCCTGGAGTGTAATCAAATCTCTCCTCAGCTTGTGGATTCCTCCTGTATTTCTACTTGTTTGCAGACAGATGCATTAGTTTGTTGTCTCATTCTAAGGTTTACCTTTATCCCAGTCCAGCAGAAAACAGTGTTGTTATCAGGTGCATTAGAATCTAGTATCACTCATCTTGTGTATATTTTCTATGATTTATTGAGTCAGTGATGAGTCATAGACTGTCTGGCCTTCATCTCAAGATAGGCTTAGAGATAGAGCAGGGTGTGGGAGTGTATCTACACACCCATACAAAAGTCACATAGCTCAGTGATAAAAGGTGGTATGACTCTTTCTGGCAACTCACCAGCATTCTTGAAAAGTTTATGCTTTTTCTGATTAGATAGAACATAATCAACTCTGCTAAGCCTCACTCCTCTGTTGCTACGTGTCAAACTTTACATTCACTCCACATATGTAGTGATAACAGGGGCAGGTTTAATACACTAAATTCTTTATTCACTTTTTAAAAATGCGTCTTGGATCTCACACAGAAACAAAAGCAGTCTTCTCATTCCTAGAAAGACTGCAACTTGATTTTACTAGCTGGAGCTAGCTACTGTAGCTAATTCAAGTTAACACTGTGAAGTGCTGTTTTTAAATAGAGAACGATGACGTTCATGATGATCTTCATAGAGTTACATGGTAATGCTAAAAAGGTTTAGGCTACAGCTAAATCAGTCGACCAAAAATGTCAAACCAAAAGTTTTTTCTTGCTTAGAGCTTTTGTGGAATCAGCTTATATTTTTTTAAGTTAATGTAAATATTTAGGTTTTATATTGTTAAGCTTATTGAGTTTTTATTGTCACAACTTTTAAACACGAGTTGTTCTAACTTGAAATATTTTAACTTAAAATAATGAGATGATAAGTTCGCTCAATATATAAGATACAAACTACAATGTTAAGAGTTAAAGTTTATAGTCAGTATACAGTCAGCATTATTCAACAATATTTTATATTAAACCAAAGTCAGAACGAGGCCTTAAAGATAGCTAGATGTAATAATATCTCAACTATCAGATTTAGTTTATGTTGAATGAAACCAAAAATTGGCTCCCACAGCAGTTGTTCTGTTGGGTTTATCTATTTCCTTTTTTTTTTTTTTTATAACATCTTAAGTATTACTTAACATAGAAATATGAGACTCAGGTGATGTAAAGCTTATGTCATAGGTTTCTTTATTTTAGCTTTGTTTCTGAGAAATCATGTTCCGTCAGTGTGGCGCAGTGGACAGTTCTACGAGTACCCATGATCTTTGGTTGCTGTTGCCATGGAGAAGAAGCCAACAAGAAGCAAATCAAAATGCTTTCTCATGTAATTGGTGAACAAAACCATCCCACAAAGCAAAAATCCAGAAACTGCATATTTGGTCAAACTTGAGTTAAGTCAAGAATCTAACTTTTTCATCCCCTGTAGATCTGGGGGGTGGAAATAGTATCAAAGGTAGAAAAACACTGATTCAGGCTAATTAAGGTTAACTGGTGAGATGACTAAGCTAAAATTAACATAACATAATATTTATCCCTTTTACCTGTTTCCTCCATCCATTACTGTAGCTATATCACTTATATCACCATAACAGGGGTAATTTTAAAATAACCATGTAATTTAACCTGTAGCATGTCTGTGGACTGTGAGAGGAAACTAGGCAAAGAACATGCAAACTCACCCTGTTTCCTGAGATAAATCAAAATCAAATTTGATACTCCTGTGTCCCTTTGAGGTCCCTTTTGTTCTGGTAACAGATCAGGATTTATGTTTTGAGTTTGTCCATTCATCTGTCCGTCCATCCATCATCCCATTCCTTCCTTGAAGGAATTTCTTATGATGAACTGATTAGATTTCGGTCAAAGGTTAAGTTAATCGTTGTCAGCGCAATAGCACAGGACAGCCTTGAAGGAATGTCTTCAAATTTTGCACACATGTCCACTGATGAGTCTGGACAGAAGTGCATGTAACCTTCACTCAACTCAACTCAACTCAGCTTTATTTATAAAGCGCTTTAACACCAGCCGAAGCTGAAACAAAGTGCTGTACAGCAGAGATAATTAAATGAAATAAACAACAACATAAAAGCTAAAGAATATGATAAAAGCAATAAAAATCCAATACAAACAACAAAAGTAATAAAACAGGTCAAATCAAACAATACAACAAAATAAAAACAAAATAAGATCAAGATTCAAGCTGGGTTGAAGGCCATGGAGTAAAAGTGGGTTTTAAGACAGGTTTTAAAAATCAGTGGTTAGTGGAGGCATACATCCAGTGCAGTAGTGCAGTAATTCTAACAAGCTTATCAAAACATCTCCCCCAGACTTTCATTTTATTAGCGAGGTTAGAACAGTCAGAAAGGGAGGAGGAATAACTGCCCTATTCAAAAATATCCACCAGTGTAAAAAACAGTTGTATGATTCTTTTGAATATGTTGCACTCCTGGTGGGAGTCTCCTGTTGAATTTTATTGGTAACAATATACAGGCCCCTCAAATACATTGTGCAGCTTTACAATGATTTTACCAAATTTCTTTACGCTGTTTAGATTGACTTTGACCGTGCTATTATAACTGGTGATCTTAATATACATCTAGATAATCATGTAAATGACAGTGCTAAAGACTCCCTGTGCATTCTGGACAATTTTGAACTTGTATGTACTTGCATGTTAAAGATTCTACACACAATAAAGGACATATTTTAGATTTAGTTATCTCAAAGGACTGCACATTCTTAAAGTAGCGGTGGTTCCGATCATTACTGTGTTCTCTTTGATATTACCATCTCTGCCAAGAACAATAGAGTTAAACCAAGCTTGATTAAAAAGCACCATATTATTGAAAATACTTATATATTGTTCACACAGGAATTTGCAGCCACACCAGCTGCACTTTCAGTTTCTAAAGTGTTGATTATTGATACTATCGCTCCCTTGAAGGTCAAAGTTCTTCAGGTGAAGGAAAACTAAACTGCTGGTTCATTATGAAATCTACAAGAAGAAACTATGTATCTACAACAACTGAAATGTGTAATATTGTGTATATTGTTTAATATTGACGTGGTTCCTCTAGCTCAGATTATGGAATCATACATCTCCTACCATACATATGCTGATGATACACAGCTTTATATAGCAGTGTCATGCACAGAAGTGTATGTAACCTTCACTCAACTCAACTCAAAAACTCTAAATAGTCCTTTAGAGTGAATCAGTGTGTAGGGGAATACATTTTGAATTGCAGCTGTGTGCATGTGCAGTTAATTTCTGTTATGAGTTGAGATTTCTTTAGTTAAGCAGAGTTAACTTTTGTTTTATAAATATATTTTTCTGTAAATATGTATCATGGTGGCACAGCTG
>JAUMHL010000013.1:32872230-32927327 GCA_032362345.1 Sandelia bainsii
GAAGGGAAAGGGGGGAGGGGGATGAGAGTGTGTGGGTGAGGAGGGGGGAGTGTTCTGCAAAGCTGTCGCCTGGACATATTGTGCTTTGATGGGTTGGCTTTCATTTTTACTGCCGTTTTTCTTTGCTGTGGAGGAGCAGTATTAAAGTCTTCAATCTTTAGCTGATATTACAGGACTCACGGCAGATTGGGATAAACAGCACTGCACCTTCCTGGGCATTTCCTCTGTGAACATCTGGTGGAACATCACACGGTGACAAAAGCAATGTAATTATAATGTACCACCTAAACCTACATGCCACACAGGACCTTGTGTGGCTCTTTAAAGTAGGTGTCACTTTGGCAGACGAACAATCAGGCTGGCAGGAGGAGTGCATGTGTGTATGTTTCAGGGCGTGGATAGGTGGGTGGGAGGATACACATAGCATAGCAGCGAGTCTGTGTATTCTGTGTTTAGGAGCTCACAGAATCACAAGTGACTGCAGTACAGGTTTTAAATGTTGCACCATAGAATTACAGCACTGTCCTCCACATTTTAAGTGGGCTGATTCATGTTACACAATGGAACATTCTGGTATTTCAACACCTGTCCTAAACACTTCTTTACATACTGTACAGTGCAATAATATAAGGCAGGAAACAATATGAACATGTAATTTTACCTTATAAAGTTTAATAACACTGGCATGATAACCATCACATTCTACAGTCACCTGCAGGAATAATCTGTTTCTGTGGCTGAGCTTTATTAGCCCTCTGCACAGTAATACAAAACATAATCACCATTTTACCAGGGAGGATTTCTTAGACTGCCCTGCTGGAAATTGAGACTGATGGGCCACCATATTGTAGCTCATTTAGAACTTCAACCAAATATGGCCAAACATTTCATTAGAATGTATAGTTGATAACAAACATACAAATAATGAGGAATGTAATTTAAAAAATCTGATGTCTCTTTTAATCATCCAGAAATTGGACATCTCCAGATTCCTGAAGATATGTCACCTCACCACAAACTGTTAGTGCTGTAACAAGTATAAAAATGAGCCAAATGTAATGAAATTCCCTGCAGGTGTTTCTGACAAGAATTATGAGAATGGAACATACTTGAGTTCACAGTGAAGTTGACATTTCACATTTTACCACCAATATCTATAATCAGTTCATCCATACAAGTGGACATTTGTGAAAAATTTCTCTCAAGGCCTTCTTGTGATATCACATTCACAAGAATGGGAAGGATGACCGTAACAGATCTTAGGTCACAATACCATGACATTTGACATTTAACCACCAAAATCTAATCAGGTCATCGTTGACTCCGACATTTGAAGAAATTCTCTCTAGGTGTTCCTGAGATATTGCAATCAAAATAATGGGATATACAATCTGAAAACATAATACCTCTGGCACAGAGGCATAAAAACAATGTCTCGGAATGTGATCATTGTGCTTTACAAAAAGGTTTTCACATGGAAAAGATTACATTTTATTTTTTACAGTCTCACTGTTTGAGTCAAAATGTTTTCTAAAAACCCTGAATAATAAGAAGAAGCAGGACATCTTCGCTTCTGTCATTTTTCCCCAGAAAACATTGTATCTTATAAGACACATGGACCTTCTTCTCTAATAGGTACTTATCACACTGTCCAAATGTCTATGCTATTTCTTTGAAGAGAGTTGAACACAAATACTTGCTGGACTGTTAAATGTGACTGTACTCTGTGCAATTTAGTGATTTCTCTTCATAGGATTTAAATAGTTTACCAGTGATCTGCTTTTTTGTTCCTCATACAATTATTTATCACACATTAACAAAAAAATCCTTACTGATATGCAGTGGTGAAATAAGTACTTAGATTATTGATTTGAGTAAAAGTAGCAATACCACAATGTAGAAATACTCAAAATATTACCAAAATACTAAAAATACAAGTGAAAGTAATGGAACACATTACTTAACTAAAAGTACTAGCTCAAAAGTATTAGCTCAAAAATGACTTGAAGAGCCAACAGTAAAAATAGTCATTATGCAGAACATAAGAATTAAAATTATGTTACATACTGCTTTGTATTACATATCAGATTCCGAAAAGTAATGAGTAAGTAAAAGTATGATATTTGCACCTGACATGTAGTGGAGTCAAAGTATAAAGTAAAAGAAAATGGAAATACTCAAGTAAAATAGAAACAACTCAAAATTTTAGTCAAGTATGGTACTTAAGTAAATATACTTAGTTATATTTCATTACCATTAACATACAGTAATGTTCTAACATTAGTACCCCCTCTTTGAACTCAGTGTTCCTTGTGTAAAAACAAAATAAAAATAAATCATCCAATAGTAGCAGGTCTTGGTATTAGGCAAATACATCATCAGATGAACAACTTTTTTTACTGTACTATATTTATTTACTTTATTTATTTAAGAAAAATTAAGCAATAAAGCAAAAGACATGTGGGCATAACTAAGTATTCCTCATTGGTTCAACAGCTTGTAGATCTGTCTTTAGCAGCAATAACTTGACGTAATCATTTCCTGTATGATTTTATTAGTCTCTCACATTGTGGAAGAATTTTGGCCCATTCTTTTTTACAACATTGCTTCAGTTCATTGAGGTTTTTGGGCATTTAATTATGCACAGCTCTCTTAAGGTCCTGCCACAGCATTTCAGTTGGGTTGAGGTCTGGACTTTGACTAGGCCATTCCAAAACCTAGATTCTTTTATTTTTCATCCATTTTGATTGGATGACATTGTCCTGTTGCATGACCCAAATTTGACCAAGATTTAGCTGTCGGAAAGATGGCCTCACATTGGCCATTAGAATATAGTACAGAGAGGAGCTCATAGTCGACTAAATGACTGTAAGGTGCCCTGGTTCTGTGGCTGCAAAACAAGCCCTGAATCATCAACCCTCCACCAGTGTGCTTGATGGTGGGTAAGAGGTGTTTCTGCAGCAATGTTGTGTTTGCTTTTTACCATGGCTTTGGTCTCATCTGGTTTGTTCAGATGCAGTTTTGTGAACCTCACTCATGTTTTCATGTTGTTTTTAGACAGAAGATAATTTTTCCTGGCAACCCTTCCAAACAAGATTCATGTGCAGCAACAATTGCTTCTCTAAAAATATTGCTTATGTCTTTCCCTCTTGACATTGTGTTAACACACAGTAGCTCAGTATGTAAAGCAGTTGTCTACAAACCCAATGGTGAATGGTTTGATTACCAGTAATGCCAGATTATGTGCCAAGGTGTTCTTGGACACCCAAAGGGGATCAATAAAGTTTATCAGACCAAAACTTCAGTTTTTAACAAGGTTTGCAAATCTGCTGATGATCAGTTAATCTTATTATCTTATCAAATTTTTGGTCTCATTTTTGTTAAATACATAATGGCATGGTGAAAAAAGTTATATGTTGTAGTTCATCTGAGGTTGTATTTGCCTAATACCAAGACCCACTTTGATCAGATGATTTTTATTGTGTTTTCACACACACAAAAAACATGAATTAAAAGAGGGGGTACTAACTTTGTGTTTAGTAAGTCTGTGTTTTAGGCACTATAAAGGCCGCACCCCTTCCTTCCCAACAATCCCACATGAATCAATAATAAGTTTCCATGGCACACCTGCATACTGTACAGTATTATGTCTGTCTTAGACTGATGACACTGCACGTTGTGGTACTTTATGTACTGTTGTATTACCGTGTTACACAACTCAGTGCCCTAATTGTCTGAGTCAGCCCATGTGGAATAGAAATAAGGAGCCTGTCATGCATCACTTCACCAAGACAGGAAGAGGGTGTGGACCCACGTTTACAGTTCTAGGTAGACGATAAGTCTGAATCCCCTCCCAGGCCACAAATCCTTCACAGAACGGCCTGGGTTCAGAGGTCAACATGTACATGCACAATGTAATCTGCAGACAAACAGCCCAACCCTGGGTTCAGTCACCTACGTAAATATTGCTGCGTTCTTTTGTCTTGCCGTGCATCTGACGGCTGGTGTTGTGTGAGTGTATTTTTCATAAACGCTGATGACCTGCCAGTCGCTGGCTATTATACCAGCGGTTATTGCTGAATAACATGTCTGAGCCTATTGTTTGCTATGGGAATGCCCAGTGATTAATTCAGTCATACATTCAGTTACTTGGAAACACCATGTGGAGGAGGATTATAGTCAAGGTTGTCGGCCTGGTGGCTGGAGGCCAAGAGTGGGAGACAGATAGAGAGGGAAAAAAGACACAAGCGAAAAGGAAGATGTATAAGCCCCCCTGCAGTGAATGAGACTGCCTACTTATCAGCCGTGAGTGTGATGTGCAAACAGAGGCCTTTCAGGCCTGCCAGGCACACAATAGTTTTGTTTGCTATGCAATAGAAACCAGTTGTTCACTGCTGAGTCAATATTTACTGCCTAATGGAATGTGTGCTCTGCTACAACCCCTGCTCAGCAACACCAGATTTGAACAGGGACTTATTACCTCCCCTCTCTGTCTTTCACCCCTGTCATCCTGTGCCCCTCTTCGTCTTTCCCTCCCTTTTTCTTTATCTTTCTACCCCTGCTGTCTCATCCTTTACTTCCTTTAGAGTTTTGTTACTCACTGTTCGCCCTCATCCTTCCCTTCCCTTTTCTGCCAATCCCATATCATATCTCTCTGATCTGCACCTCCCCTCGGCATGACAACAAGCAGAGTGGTGGAAATTCCATATATGGCTCTGTTTGGGACTGTTTGGAGCATTGTGAAATCTGTCCAAAAGAAGGTAAAATGAAAGATTTTAAGTTCACTTATCAGATAAGTTGGACAAAAGAAACCCAGAATTGCGAGTATTTCTTTTTAAAGCAGTAAAACAAGCAGCAGATATATATATATATATATATATATAAAGCATTGGACAATCTGTTTACAGAAGCCCATATCCTATCAAGGCAATGGCACTAACAGAGGGAGAGACAGCTTAGCAATGAGATCACTGTGCTGACAGAATGATCCCTTTGTGCTCGTGCCTGATGGCAGGCAGTGAATGCATTACATGCGGTATTTACACCGTGGCTGCTAATAAACTGCTGCTAATCACAAGCAATTTTCTTGAAGGTGCATGCAGGCAATCATGCACAAAAACACCAGCATGCTTCCTTTGTTGATAGCACAGTATTTCTGCTCCCACTCCACATTGATTCTGCTGCCCTCACATCAGTGGCGGCTGGTGAAATTATTTTTTGGGGGGTCGCACTTTTGCAAGTCAGTTTTAAGTTGCGCTCAAACCACATATCACCACTTGTATAAGCCAAAGCACTATTTACATGCATCACACTACGCTAAAAGATTAAATTAACATAAAAATACACAGTTTGTGTTTTCAGTGATTTACAATTTATAAGTAAATTACACCAGTCTCTCCTTCAACTGAGAACATGTAGTCAAGCAGCTTATTCTGCACTGTTTCAGATAGCCCCTTAAACACAGTAACAGTCTGCAGGTACTGCTGCATCCAGGGATCCAACAAAGTCCACCAGACCTCTGAAAATGCCAGGATTTTCTGAGTGTTCACTTTCATCATGACCATGCAGCACAAGCTCAAACACACCACAGAATGTAATGCAGTCTATTATCTTAGACAAAATGGGTCGGTTTTTGTGCCCCTCCTCATTATGTCATCTCATTATACTCTACCCTGTAGCCTTCATTAAGCTGTGTAGTGATTTTCACATTGCCAAACATAACATGACACATAGCATTTTCCATGGAACTGCTAGTTCGTTCATACTTTCTCACTTTTTCAGGAAAATGTATTAAATCCGTAATACCTGTCTGAATCCAGACTCGTTCTGTTCCTGACAGCTGACAGAGGAGGCAGGAGAAACAAAACAAAGCTCCGGTCTAATGACAGACAGTTAGCCAGGACTTCTTCTCAGACCAGTTTCTGGAGAAAGACCAAGTGTAATTTCTCTCTCTGTCTTGTGTTAGTTGTTTGATTTTGATGTCTGGCTGCTCAGAATCTTTTCTTGTGGGGTTCTTCTGTGGAACGGTTCAGTTTTTAGCAACTGAATTTGATTTCTACATGATAAAAAAACTGCTCCTTAGACTGGCTGTAAACAAAACACAAGCTCCGCGGTGAATTTCCGTTTGAATTTCCAGGTCTGAAGGTTCTCCTATACTTTGTATTGGAGGGGGTTCCAGTGCGCATGCACCAGTTATAGCGTGGGTCTATAGTAAAGATTTTTGCGCCCCATAGGAACAGGAAATAATTCACACGACCATTCAGTCGCGGTACACGAGTGAGAGAACATTTTTAAACTACATTATTCTATGTGATTCCTATCGTCTTCTTCATCATGTGAGACAGGTGGGGCGGCACCCCAACGCCCTCTATTGAGGAGCCGCCACTGCCTCACACACAAACACACACCTTCACCCAGGTGTGGAGGGATAACTAGAGCCTTGACACCAGTTATAGCGTAGGTCTATGGTATAGATTTTTGCGCCCCAAAGGAACAGGAAATGCGTCACACGACCGTTCAGTCACGGTAAACGAGTGAGGGAACATTTTAAACTACATTATTTTATGTGATTTCTATCTTCTTCTTCTTCATGTGAGACAGGTGGGGCGGCGCCCCCGCGCCCTCTACTGATGAGCCGCCACTGCCTCACACACAAACGCACACCTTCGCCCAGGTGTGGAGGGATAACTAGAGCCATGACACACTTGTCCGAGTTCTTTAAAAAGGTTTTTTCCACCAGCCACCCCGACAATCCATTCCTTTCAGTCATGCTTCAGTATCGTTTCCTTACAGCCCCGAGGATTGCTGAGGACAGTTGTGGGAGTGATGGTGCCGGTGGTGTGTGTGTGGGGGGGTTTCCATAGTGACACCAAGGCAATGAAAAGATTGGACCAGTGGAGTGTGCAGTGGGTGCCAGTGTGTGTATGTGTGTGTATGGGTTTGGAGTCCAGCTCTATAGCTCTGGGTTTAGACACAGTGGAACCATTCATGATCTACTATCTGGCCCCCACTGGCCTTCACTATTAAATCAGGGCCAGTCTGCAGAGCTCAGATCTCTGCTTTCTTTTATTTTTGCACCCAAATCCGCAGTACTATGTTGTAAAAAGTGAAAAAGTCATTTTTCTGATAGCATTTGATGTTTTCCTTCTTCTTCTTATGTCTTTGCGAAAGTGATGAGGCTGTGTTTAACATCCCTGTCATAAAGAAGTGGAATTGATGGCTGTTTCTTAATGGTTCCATGCTAGTTGAGGGATAAACAATTAGGAGGAGACATATTCATTCTCTCTAATTATTCCTTCTGAGTGCAGATTAAATGTTTTCAAACGTTTGGCTCCTAACGAGCCAAATCCTCCCCATATACAGGCAGTACATCTGTCCACACTCCCAGACAAAATAACTTCACTGCTGTTGTTATCAACTCATGATGCACTGTGAATAGAATCCATCAATATTATTTAACCAGCACATTCAGTGCTTCATCTAATCACCTTTTACAGCCATTTTCCAGTGAACTTGACCTTACAGTCCACTGAAGGGGCCCTGATTGGGGCTCGTTGTGGTCAAAGTACATTTACCAGTAATTTGTCAATGAAATGAACTCAAAACGTGTGCAGTTTTCTAAAGATCCCTTCTCTCTGCCCTGAGCATACATTACAAGAGGAATCATTTTCAAAGGGCTGATTGTGTGGAGGCTGTGTTAATAAAATCTGTGGACTTTCATAGGACTGACAGTTAATGAAGTCTATAATGTTATGTGAGCGTAGACATCTTGAAAGAACTGTACAAAATTACAGCTGAAATGCTAAATCTGGTGTAACACCTTAATTTAAAGATAAGACACTTTTCTCATTTGCCATATGAAATAATGAATTATCTCTTCAGTAGAAGTATTTTAACAAGGCTACTTGGTATGCATTTAAAATTTGAAATCATAAAATCAAATTAGCATTATTAACTTACATTGCGTTAGATTACATCTGGTCTGTTTTCTCAAAGTGTCCCACAGAGTTAAATTGATAATTAAGTAATGAAATGAAAATGTATGATGTAATCAATAGCAGTCTATATTATCTCATTCTATATCATTCTAAGGTTACAGGCAGCAGTGAGGAGGTTTGAACCCTTGAAAATGACAGAAACCCTTAACAACTGAGTCATAATGGCAATTTTTTAACATGGAGCTCTACTGTAATGAGTTCAAACCTGCGGTGAGCTAAATGCTAACTTAGCATGCTTGTGTGTTAACAATGGAAATGCTAACATGCTAATGCTAATCAGGTATAGTGTTTACCGCATAAAACAAACTTTAAATCATGATTAAACTTAGGAAAACTGTGACAGAAAACATTTAACGACCATTTTTATGAAGAATACAAATCAAAATAAAAAGTTACTTTTGGACCTTATGAAAACTATGACAGTTTAGCATTTTTCGTCAACAAATAAAAACTAAATGATAAAGTAAAAATAATAAATTAATTGCCTTAATAAAAAGTCAGATTCAATGACCTGCATTTTAAATCAAGCCAATTTTTTATATAGCACTTTTTATACATGAGGGCAAATCAAGGTGCTTCATGTCAGCATAAAAACAAATTGATCAATATGACAAAATGACATAACTTGATGTCAGAGCCTCAGTGAGGTTATAGTATAATCTGCTCCTCTCCTTAAACCCCCGAATGAGGTGAGTAAAAACTCCACCAAAAAAATGAATGAGAAAAAAGTTGAAGAAACCTCAAGAAGAGCAACAACATCATGTGTACAGGGTATAATTCATCTCAAAAACAAAGACCAAGAGAGTTAAGAACTGGATTAATATACAGTATATTTTATTAGTGTTTGTGAAAGAATTATGGCTGCTGCATTGTGAATCAACGACAGTCTTGAAGTTTGCCGTTTTGGTAGTCCAGCTGGTAGTTTGGCAAAAAGAGCATTAAATTACTGCTTCTTGGAATAGACACGTTTATGAACTACTGAGAATGAGACAAAAACTGACAAAAATGTACAAAAACAACCGAAACTAAATGCAACAGTGTGCTGACATTTCTGAATTTATGAAAGTTTAACATTTAGTGCTGTGGATGTAATGTTAATGTTATTTTCAGTTGACAAATAGACTTTTCCACTGATCTTGCAAACTTGTCTCCTAGAAATTATAGGCTTCTATACAACTACACTGCAAACACAATTATGTTTATGTAAGAGAGGTACTTGCAACCACATTATGTTTTCTCTCATAGTGAGGATTTGTTGAAAATTAATAACAAATCACAAATACACTGGATATGTCAATTAAGTGTACCCAAACCGAATTTTGCCTGCCAAAATATTCAACCTACAACATTCCGTTTTCTTTCCACCGGAATATCTGATCTTCCAATACAATGTCCAGTTTGTTTGGCGATATTAAATAATTTTATGGTTGTGTTTTGGCACTTGCACTATTTGGTTAAGGTTAGAGAAAGACTGTAATTTAGCTTAATGGAAAAAATAAACCGTCACTTCATTAACATGTCCATTAAACCAGAGGTCCCCAACCACCGGGTCATTTGGTACCGGGCCGCATAGAAAGAAAAAAAAATTTTTTTTCGTTTTCACACAACACAGTCTTTAATTTTGAAACAATCACAGTCTTTTATTTTGAAAAACCGGATTCTCTGCCGTCAGCTCCTCTTACTGCGCTCCGTTTGTAAACATACCTGGTGCATTGAGCATGTCTTTGCTGGAAGAGGATCAATTGCTGGAAATTGCAAATGACGGTGGCCTTAAAAGTAAGTTTGAGACGATCTCTGCGTAACCCAACAGCGTTTTAATCGCCACAAAAGAGATGGCTTTTCAATTCAACCCCCTGAATCCTGTGTACCTGCCATGCACCACAACCACCTGCTTGCGCCTATTTTACAAAGATGGCAACAATTGTTGCATCAACATGCATAGATATTTAATAATATTACATAATACATGGAGTTAAATGTGAACATTTCCTGGACAGAAATAAGACTAAAATGTCACAAATGAAAACTAGATTGAAACATCTTTATTTTTTGCTGACTAAAACTAATATCAAATTACTGAAATCTGACTAAAATTAATTTTCATTTTTGACAAAGCAGTAAGACTAAATTTAAATCCACAAATCAGCAGCCCAAATGATCACTGCTTTGATCTACTTCTGATGGCAGGTGAAATGCCAGGGTCTTAGGATGCACCTTATGGTATTCATGAATGTCTACAGAATTTCAAGCCAATCATTTCAGTGATTTTATGATATTTCAGTCAGTAGGTGAAAACTATGACCTGCTAATGGTCCTAGAGAAAAAATGAAGGACTCATCAAAGTCAATAGGATTCATCCTCTGGGGACTGTCTGTATAAAATTTCATGGCACCTCATCCAAAAGTTGAGATCTTTTAGTCTGAACCAAAGTGGTGGACATTTGCTTGCTTATACACAGAAAAAGTGTTTCACTGATGCTCAATGCCATCCAAAATGATGAATCGCAAATGTTATTTATTAGCATTTGTTGCCTTGTACAAAAAGGGTGGTTTGCTCCCCACAGGTAGTTTCGGTCTTGTTGGTTCTGTCAATATATTAAAATATTTGGCCTGCTGCAAGGAGACACAATGACATAAAAAAGCAGTGTTTTAGCTCCAGTGCCTCTTAGCGGGTTAAATGGAGCAGAGGGTAATGAGCAATTGAATCTCTCCCCTCTGTACTGCCGCAGGTTGTTCTTCCCCCTCTAAGCCCATCTCTTCTTGGTGTTCTGGCTTAAAGCTTTACCCTGTGGGGTCCCAACAGGCTGGAATAAAACATAAGTGGATGCGGCAAGTTGCCATGGAAACTTAATAAGCAAGCGGTTGTAGTGAGACAGGGTGTCAACTACAGTACCCAGTAAAGCATATATCTGAAGGAGATAAACTGAATGCTGTAGAGGGGAAAACGACAGAGAGAAACAAGGGGGCAGTGGGGACCTTGTGTTGTTGTGAAATAACCTTTTAAGTCAGAATTCAATATTTCTAACCCCATCTCCCAACCTCACATTGTCATGAAGATGCTCTGGGCCAACCAGGACGCCTTCTGCTGTGTGTCACAACTGGTAACTGAGGTATTCTCTCTTCTTAACCTCACCTACAACTGTCATTGCTTTGACTGTCGGACCATTACACACGCTTGTCTCCAGGGCACAGTTGATGAGCCGCTGGAGATTGATAGAGGGGGTGTGGGGGATGGGTTCAGAGCTGGTGTTGACTGCTTAGGGAGCCAATCTGTAATGGCTCAAAACAAGGAGAATCCCTCTTAACTTTTATTTATAAGGGAGGCTCTGCTCACCACTCACCAGAGGTGTTGTTCATCTGTCTAGCTAACCTGATAACATTAGTCCATGTGGCAGCTGGAAAACAGCTTTATCTTCATTCTCCATGTCTCTAAGGGTCCATCTCCATATGTTTTTGGACAGCTCAATGATCATCTCTCTTTAACTCCACGGGCTCCTCTTTTTCTCTCTGCCCCTTAAAAGCAAACAAATTAATTCCCCTCTGAGGATTAAGCCTTGAATCATTCAATATGTTCTTGTCTGTGTGTGTTCCCTGTCGACTTAAAGGTGAGGTATTGGCTTTTGATTCAGCCCTGTTGCCCAAAAAGGCTTCTATTATTAGGCTTTGCATAGGATAAGTTGATAACTACCTGCTGCAGTAAAACAAACAAATAAGATCAGGCAAATTATAAGGGCAGTGTCCATGACATCTTTAAGTTGCTGTAGCACTCAATAAAACCCGGCCTTGTGCAAGACTATAAATCATGAGGAAACCTTGGCCTAAATGTGCCAGCCAAAGCACTGGAACATCTTCCTTCTCTCTTTACACCCCAGTTCCCTTTCTCTGTCCCTCTCTCCCCGAACTCAACACTATTTACAGCTTCTTAAGCCACCAAAATATAGAGTTGTTTTATCTTTAGACAAGTCGATAAGGCAGCATATTGGTTTTCTGCTAAAAGCTACAGATTGTGCTGCATGTATTGACTCATCAGTCAGGCAGCTCAGGCTACAACCCAGAGAGGCCCATCCACACAGTCCTTGGTTTACTCACAATGTTTCATTTTCTGAGATTCACCTGGTGGAGAGAACAATATTGAAACTAAGACCAGGGATCAGACCTTGGATAACACAATGTAACATGATGTAAAAAGTGAAATGAGAGGGAGTACGACAGGAGATTGGGAATAGATGTGGAATGAAGAACCTCTGGAGAATTTGATTCTTCATTGTCACTTTCCTGTCGCAGCACAGTAGTAGATATTTAGTGACACACAGTATATTAATGTGATCTATCTATTGCTCCTGCAAAACCTGAAATGCACAAGAAGTCTAACTGAAACCTTCTTCTAGGAGCTAATCAAAGTGAGACTCGTCAGGTGACATTTGCATTTGGCTAGCTAGTGTCAAAGTCAAGGCCAGACATGGAGGGGTTGCCTGCAGACACACTCATTACATTGGTCATTATTCCAGGTCATGTCACAGTGGAATGGGAGAGCTCAGCAGGTTTCATTAAAACCCCAGAGTTGGCCAGTTGGCTGTGCAGTTCAGTCAGTGTGTGGATTCTGGGAAGTGCTGTATAACTGTAGGGTTACTGGAGGTGGTTGACAGAAAATGACCTCTGTGTGTTTTGGCCCACAGAGGTTATTATATGTTGTTGCACTGAGGGCTGAGTCTGGACTGCAGCTTGCTCTATCTGTTTATCATGAACTGGACTGATGTAAACAGACCCATTCAGAGGCTCAGGAAACCAGTGGACAACTACTAGACAAAATAATACCTGGGTGACTGTGACTGGAAACAATGCTTTGTATCAGCTGTAATGTGAACTCTGCTTCTGGATCTTGATTTTCATTTGTTTTAGCACATAGTTCAGTGCCATGATAATTCCATCACAAACAAATGTCTTACAAAAGATGACTGATGAAAAAAAAAACACTCCTGTAGTGCCAACT
This sequence comes from Sandelia bainsii, assembly GCA_032362345.1. NCBI lineage: Eukaryota > Metazoa > Chordata > Actinopteri > Anabantiformes > Anabantidae > Sandelia > Sandelia bainsii. Next base: position 32,885,217 of record JAUMHL010000013.1, read on the forward strand.
GTAGAGCATTGCGTTGTTAATCCAGGGAAGACAAGTTCAAGCAAAAGCTTTGAACAGAAAGACACAATATGGGAATTAGGATTCATGTAGCGTGGCTTTACAGGTACTCTTCCAAATGACTCCACGGAGCCCTTCAGGCTACTGTCAGCAGAAACCCTAGCAGGAGACGTACAGCTAATATGCCCTTGGTGTTTCACAGCAGTGGAGCAGATGGTTATGATATGGATTACACTGACAGTAAGTCAATAAGACCCAGATCAGGGGTTTGCTAAAGATTGCTCAGTTGTCTCTGGGCCCCCGTTTTTTTTATGATTTTTTATTCTGTTCTCTCACATCTCGCTGCTCTTCAGCTCAGTGTGAAGTTGCATTGCATTGGAACTTAAAAACAATCAACCCATTTATCCATTCAAAATGTTTGCATAAGGGTGGCAGCAGTTCTGGCTTTCCAGTCCAGGTGAACAGAGGGTGCTCATTCTGATGCTGGAACCCAGAGACCTACACAAATCTAGTTTATTGCTCCTATGCCATATGTTACATGTCCACATGCTTTTACTCCGATATGAGCAGCTTGCAGTCCACCTTTGATTACAATTAACCAATGCTCCATCCAACCAGAGAACAGCAATTAAACACCATCCAATCAAATCCGCATGACAACCAGAAGCCCTTTCATCACAGCAGGGCTCCAGACGGCTCCTTACAGCCCACCTGCCCCGAGCACTGTCTCAGAGATGGTCTGGAATAACTAATTAGGCAGCGCTGCTTCTGCACATCCAGCATGGGACACTCCAAACGTCGTACCAATACAGTAAAAATTCCACTTGATCTCGTCATCAAACCTTGCTGTTTTTTTTTCTTTTTTTACATGTCAGCATTCTTGCTTTTGATCCCTTGTCAGCACAGACAGAGGAGAGATAGAAACACTTTTGGTTTGTTTAACAGAGTTTCAGTGGAGTTTGCAGACACCTGCTGTGTACATCACACCGCATGCTTTTAAACTGCAGTCCCAGTCAAGGGGGGAGGAGGGGAGGGGGGTCCGACTGGGACAGTGAAATGTTCCTGTTTTTTTGTAAATGGCGGACTCAGTATTTAAACCAATTGTCATGTTGTTGAGAGAATATTCAGGAGGTGATCGGCTGCACCTCCACAGCTTTGAGCAGAAAGAAGTGCACTTCAAAGAACACGTCTCAGCTGTGAGGCTGTTTGGCTACACTTTTGTTAAAAGAAATCCATTTTTAGCTATTATTTGAGGTTTTGTTCATGCAAAAGGGTGGGGGGTTTATTTCACCACAGAAATAAACAGTGGGTTAAGTCTCCTTATGCGAAGCTGCAAACATCCAGCTCTCCTCCGTTTCCTCATGTGTTTTGGAGGCGAAGGTTTTGGAGTACTTTCACAGCAGGAAAACAATACCACAACAAATAATGTATGAGGGGCCAACAGAGGGGGGAGCACACTGCAGCCAACACTAATAGGAGTTATTCATTATCCATGCTCTATCACTGTGTGTGTGTGAGCAGGGGAGCTCAGACGTCGTTGTGCAGTGTTTTCCATAAGCCAGACAGAGCACATCATTTTTGGTGCTAGAGAGAACTCCCTGAACCCACCTCACTCTTTAAGTTTCCCTTTACTTCCACCCCACACCCACGTACCATTCTCACAATAATTAATAAATGTGAGCAGGATTGTGCTCAGTTAGCAAGCTGAAATGCTCGCTCCATTTCGGCTTTCTTTAACGTCTTGCCTTGATGGGCAAAAGGCATACGTCACGCCTCAAACTGAAGAGCTCATCAGTCATGACATACCATTAGTGTTCAAAAGGCCAATTACAAAAACCTACGAGGCACTCAAGAGTCACTAAACGCCAAGCTTCGATTAGAGCTTGACCTCACTGTGATTTGCATGCGCAGCTAAGCACCAAATAATAGATAGAAGATCTTTAACATAATTATGCCTTAATGGACGGCAAAGCCACGCTGTCAAAAATTGATATGCAGGCCTCAGCAGCATTTACGGAGAGATGGCAGACCACATTTATCTCCACGTCAAAGACAGACTGCAAGAGAGAGGACAAATGGAGGTGTGACGTGCTGGGATGTGATCAGCGCCACCCTCTGCAAGATCATCTCCCATCAAGCGATTCAATGGCAAGTGCAATCTAGACTAATTGCACTGAAAATATATCTCCTCTACAACCCTTTTTATTTAATCATGTCCCTGCTACTCTGTTGACAAAACCAGATGAAAATCATTTCCGCTGCTTTCCTTTCTACTGGCCATTATAGCACCAATGTTGACCAACTCGTCCAGGGTGACCACCAGTAACTGTGGTCAGCTCTACTCTGCTACATTTAGCAAAGACTTTTTGTGAAGTCAGCTCCATTAAGTCTGGGATAATTGTGTGTGTTCTCCGTGGTGAATATTTGATCTGCTATTTGCCCTTTGCCGGCCACACAGTCCAGAATAATGGCTCTCTATAAGCAGCGTGAGGCAAAACCTTGGGCTCCTTTGGCCCAGAAAGAGGCCACCCCAATTACTCTATCAATTATTAATTCATCATAAAGGTTGTCCCTTTGCTCCATTATCCACACCAGTCTGAGCATGCCAATGTCATGAGTGTTAACAGGGCCTTCAGGTCAAAAACCACACAGACACAAATTAACACTATACACATAGTGTTCAGCAGACTCGTCTTTTTGTCAGAAATTGTAAGAAGTTATATAAGTGTATAATTATGGTGAGCCTGTGAAATTTTAACACTTGAGAATTGGCTGGTATTCTAGTAAAATGAGCATTTTCTCCCACAACAGTCAAGTGTATCACAAAACATTCAACAAAAAAATTTCTACGGAGCAGGCCATCGACATTATTTTGATTTGATTAGAGCCAAACCCGACAGGACCTGTCGATGGCCAAGGGTTTGGGTTCAGGCAGAAATTTAGAAATCATGTTCAGGTTCAGTCAGGTAGGTCAGACTTTAGGCTAAATAGGCACAATCGAAGTTCAAAATGTGACTACATCAAACAAATAAATGATGTTAAGAAGACTTGAGCACTGAAGTTGTCTGCTTGATTTAATGGTCAGGGGGACATTTTGACCCATAGGTCTTTCACAGAGCCAACCAAGAGGGAAACACACCCATGCTAGAAAGCACAAAGCGCAAACTCAATTGCATCAGGCTTGGGTCGGGCTCAGACATGAAGTACAATATGCTTGTTGGGTTTGGGTAAGATTTGGCCACCACACTCTAAGGCTGGGTTCAAGCTTGGATAGAAATATGTGGCCCGATCCATACTCTTCTAGAAATACTAAATTCCAGTCAATACATCCTCCAGTGGTCATTCTGCCATATTACTGAAATAAGACCCTCAAAAAGGTCACTCTTGACTAAATCCTAACCTTAATTAAGGTCATTTGCCACTCATCACAATGGTCCATCGATTTCAACTGCTTTGTCTAGCCTAATGAATTCAGTTTCATCTGTCACAACCAAAACCAAATAGAGAAACAAAAAAACTGGAAGCTTTCTACCTCTTGTGGCATGAGTATGTACTGAATTACAAGCGTGCTCTGTCTGCTGCTGGAACAGCATATTTATCTTGCTTAATCAGTAACAATGAAGATAATCCTAGATTATTCTTTGACATTGTAGCCAAACTTACTCAGATGCAACCATCTCTTAGCTTATCACCTTTTGTGGCTGATGATTTTCACATTTCCTGCAGATAACAATGTTTACAAAAGTAGTTCCTCATGAACATTTTCTTCTGCTGAACTAGTTGAGCGCTATCAGTGCATTTACATGCACTTGAGTTACCCAGGTTACAGATGGCTCTCTCAAGTAAGCTGATTTCTAACTGTTCGTATGATTCAGATTCTCTACTTTTGCTGACTAGAAATTCTCTGTCCGTTCATGGTGTAGAGGTATATTCAGATGTTGGTAGAATGATGACAACCAGAAAACCTTGTCATTCTGACTTGTGTGTGTGTGTGTGTGTGTTCATTATTCCGAGATAGGTATCCCAAATGTTAGCCCTGTAGTCATACCAGTGAAATTATTACATGTGTTTTTGCACAATTCTTGAAAGTACAGTAAAAATAGTAAAAACACTCCATCACTGTGGGTATATGAAGTGAAACAAATGAGCTACACAAGCAGAACAATTCATTTGAACCATGACTAGCAGTGGCTTTGTGGTCCTGTGTGGCTACATGTCAGCGCCAGTGGAGCTGTGGCTAATGTTGAATGTGTTGTCCGGTTTGACCTTTAGCTAATGGTGCTGGCATACCTTAGCAAAGGTCACATTGTATATTTCAACCAATCACTGTTCACTTCATTAACTGCCTGCTTGCTGGTGACGAAATGTGGAGAATCAAAATACTGTATTAGGTCCACTCCACAAATAAATGTTTTGTGTGAAGTGATGATGGTGATAATCACTTTTTTATGCTGGATTTGATAGCATGGTATGACATGACCTTTACAGACTCTGAAATATATGTGGACTTGGTCTAGGTTATATTACAACATCCATATTTGTGATGATAACAGAGTGTGTTATTACCCTCTTCATCTAAACAGACCACTCCGATTTTTATTGTGCTTGTCAACTACTAGTATGGAGAGTTGAAGTTTTTTTTTACACATTTGCTACAAAAGCAGATTTTCAGTTAGGAAGCAAAGCAGCCTACTTAGGTAAATTATAAATTGTCAAGGCTGTCTTCATTAAACTATATTATTAGTCCTATTAGCATTAAGTGCATAATTGAATATGATTATCTGTAATTATTCACATAAATTACACTTAGGCCACTGATTACTGAAGGGAAAAAAACACAAGAAAGTGTCTTTGGTGTATTTGCCTGACTTCTAAATTGACTGTCCCGTTTAGAAAAATGTCCCCCAAAACAAAGTTAGCATTAATATTCAACTCCTACAATTCCCTTCTGCTGAACAGTTTACAAAACGCTTCTCAAACTTTTTATTTCATCTATTGGCAGTATAAGACATTATGTTCTGGTGCCATGACATTGCTGCAGAAAATGTGGAGCTTGGGCAATTATGAAGAAATGTGAGCACAATGCTGCTGGGACTTGACAACTACCAAATACTACCAAATCTTCCAAAAGTTTTATTATTATTGATTCTCATGCAGTGTAAATTGAGAATGTGATAAGCATAATTTAACAACACATGTACCATAGTTTATCATCAATAAAGAAAGATATGCAGAATAAATGATAGGAACAGACACACACATCTCTGTCAAGTCTTTTATGTTCATTGGGAAACAGGAGCAGGGTCATCTTCATGCAGTGTCACATCGTCATGGCAACGTGGAAAAAGAAAAAGAAGAAAACATGTTTGGAAAAAAAAAGTGCCAGATCTTTTTTGGGGAGGTAGTGGAACAGTGTGCCAGCCGCTAGTGGAGGAGACAAAACCGAAATAAAGTGTGAGTATGCGTGTTTCTGTGTGCGCTTGCTTGTGTGTGTGCTTGAAACTGCTGACTGGAAATATGTGGGTTTCTTCAAGAACTCACAAAGCTATGAAAGCATGTGATGACAGAGTCTGGCGAGCGCACTCCATCTCTCATGTGGGCACACATGCCCACACATGTAACACAAACACACACATACACACACGCTTTAACACTCACTGAAGGCTGTCACAGCAGATGGAGCCACTTAAATTTTTTCTTTTAAATTTTGTTACAAGTACCTGGCTGGAATATGAGAATTGTTTGAAATCTGTGATAGACTCTTGTAGCCAGTGTATATATATATATATATATATATACATTTTGTTCAGTTAATTTAGGCAAAATTAAATGTGTTTATGTTTAGACACCCAGGGCTGTCGACTCGGTGCTCCTCAGTGACGGGTGAGCTGAAGGTACCACTTTACATAAAAGCCCTGAGAATCCAGTGACTGGCATGTTGCTGCACAAGAACCATTTTTAATAATCAAATTCCCCTGTCGCTTGAGTAAGAAATATGTACTCTGTGTGTGTGTGTGTGTGTGTGTGTGTGTCTGTTCGTTCCTGTTCTCATTAGGATCTACACTACAGGGGCCCCACTTCAATGTTGTTTCCTGTATAGCCCATTACTGCTACCTGCCCTGGGGTTGGAAGTTGAAGCCCGAGACAAATAGTGAGCCGTGTGCAGTAAAATGCACCCAGGAGATTAGCGTGTGAAGGAAATCGGGGCTTGTAAGAGGGGTGAACTTAAGGTTGAGTCAACCTGAGGCCACAATGGGTTGTTGTGGCAAGACAATTTCAAGCCTGGCTTTTAGTGTGGAGGGCAGGGGATAAAAAAAAGGAGGGGTGATTATGATAGAGATACGGAACATACGTTATGGTGGTAATCCAAAAAAATAGAGAAATACATGATGACAAAATGTCATATTCACTCATATTAACACATATAAAATAAAAACACAATCAAAACTGTAAACACCGAAGAATGTGTTGTAAACATAGCTGCCTGACGGCAAAACCAATATATGTTTTATGTTAGAAAGGTCTGTACATTTCCCTTGGTCCATGCATGAACAACAATCCCATTGAATGTAATCCTAGCAGCAATTATCTGTCGCCCAAAATATAACAAATCTAGCTAGAACTATGTACAGATTTTAAGGTGACAGGGTTGCTAAAAGTGAATTTACATTTGGGTTTGATTGTCCATATTTATCCCAAACAGCCAATGCACCAGAGCTGGAGATGTTAGGCAGCATAGGTTAGATTACACTGCTATCAGATCTTAGAATTGCCAAGAAGTCCAAATCTTTATTATTATTTTATTTTATTTTATTTTACTCTTTTTGTCTCTGTATGTGCATGTAGATACAGAGACAGACTTCTCTGACTTGAGGATCAACTGTAGAACCTGAACAAGCCATCTTTTCTGCTTTACACCAGGAGGCACCAAATAGCATTGATGTTACAACTTCACTAGTGGTGCAGTATTTCTATATATCCAGATATCCAGTAAGTACATTCACTGAGACATTTTAGCAATCAAATAATAGGAGTAGATGTCTGCCAAAAGATGTTAGTGGATTAGATTTCAGTGAAAGGATCTAAAATAAACCCTAGATTGCAAGCAGTGCTTCCAAATAAGGAATCTGGGGCGTTCTCTTTACCCCTTTACCCCTTGACACATTTAAGAGTGTGCAGACAACATAATAATTCTAGCTACCAGCCGTAAACAGCTAAAATACCATCAGACTTGCAAGAGTGATGCAGACCTACCGCACAGCAAGGAGTACTAGCTTGTTGCATCACTACTCCCAAGCATTAGAAATTAACATCTATTATTAGCAGTTCTGTAATTAGCAGGACATCTGTGGACCATAAAGCAAGTGTATTGTACACAGGACACATGCTATCTAAGTGAACTAAACTCCAAAAATTTGTGTGGGGGGGCTGTTCTAAGATCTGTTTTACGCTCCCCATTCAAGGTGGGCGTACTGCACTGATACAACGCCTCTCTGTTCTGTATGAAAGGTACCAAAGTGGCACATAGCTTTGTTTAAGCAACATGTTTAAGCGATCAGACATAACGCTATGTTGAAGAATTAGGGAGACTTGCAAAGGACCACTACGATGTACAAGTAGTTGGAGGCAGGCAGCAGAGAAATGTGGTCAGTTTTTTTGGTGGCACAGCTCAAGTGGGACTGTTGGGTTTTCTGTATAATTCTGTATATACTTATATTCTGTAAGGTCTTGAACCTTAAACACTGTAAAGTGCTTTGAGATGACTTTTGTTGTGATTTGGCGCTATATAAATAAAACTGAATTGAATTGAATTAACCCAGTTGTGTGTTATTATTCTAAACCTTCTTTCTACTCCTCTACTCTACCCTTCGAGAGTTTCTCTGTTTCTCCTCCAGCTTCTTATCACTCACACATTTATGCAGGAAACTAGATCTGTGACCATAATCCTTTATGCTCATGTTGTAGCCCAAGTCAGGTCATAAATGTGCAAAACTAGAAAAAGCCCATCATGATCCATCCACCAGCCAGACTGAAGAACAATGTAGCGGATGTGTTTTAGTTCTCAACAATAAAGCCCGATGACACAGATGAATAAGCTAAATTAGGTTTTGGAGTCACATGTGATGATTAGTAGACACTAACAGTAGACACTGGTTTTAGTCTATTTATGGGATTTGTTAAAAAAAAGAAATCCAAAGCGAGTTGCTTAGTGGTAATGCTGGATGTTCTGATGCCAGACTGCATTGTAATAAAATGTTTTTTTAAGTTTAGCCTTTGATTGGCAGGAGATATTATACGGGTTGCAAAAAGCTCACTTTGAAAATCATTGTGTGTGTGTTACAGTTAATTCAGTGAATAAAACTTACATAGGGTGGCATGAGGTTCTGGCAGGGTGGCCAGGGGCAGGGGGGTGAATGACTCTTTGTTAGTGAATGTTGCTGTGCATGTTTGTGGCAACACCATAGCAGCAACGTTTTTATTTTATTTCTCTTATTATATACATTTATTAATCAGGTATATACAACTGTGGTTAGCAACCACTTTTCCAAGGAAAAACCTAGCCATAATGTCAGCTTAAAGTTTCAGATACTATACTTCAACATGAAACGCCTGCACAAATACTAAATCCAGTCAAGGTTTGAAAGTTTTTAATTAAGTTGAGAAGAAAAGAGAACAAAGGTTGTTATTTATAATTAATGCATTAATATTTATATTAATATATATTTATTAAAGTTATTTATAATTGCTGACTTTCTCTGTCTTGTTTTTTGTGATTTTATTGTATTTTATAACTTCTGAGGATCTGAACAATTTGTGGTGGGACTGATTGCGAGTGGGAGTATAGCTGGGGGGCAAAGTGGGAGCAGCTGTCCCCTTATGCCCTCCTGTAGACCCACCACTGAGTTATTTCCAGTTAGAGTGAATGGCAGTGGTTGAAAAGGTGTTACAAAATGAAATAAATGACATCAGTGTATGAACCCCAGATGGCCACAAGTGAACTGTCACTGTTCACATTAAAACTCTTCGCTGTGTGTGTCTGGAGTTCAGGAGCACTCGTACAATTTGCAGTGATGCCAGCATGTGTCTGAAGTGACTCGAAGTTCAAGTGTCCTCTGTGTCTTAGGAAAGACTTTCTACCCACATGATTATGAAAAGGCTAGTCTGTCTGTCTGTCTTGCGTGACTCAACGTATACTATGTCTATGTTGTGCCAGTTGCAGTTTAGCAGGTGTTGGTGGGGACAGCTCACACTGATACTGTCACTCACCATGTTTTCCAATTACCAGAGCCTGCACACCAACATGATTGCCTGATTGGCAGCGTTATTTCCGTGGCAATTATTATGATTCTGATTATGTCAATCATTTCACTCTCTGCTCCATGTGGCATCAAATAGCAGTAGCTTGAGCCGCTCGCTTTTTATTTCCCCTCATGTGTCTGATGACTGTTTGAGGTATATTCTCTCTTTTTACAGTTGAAAAACTTTTTAAAAATTCATGCTCTGCTTGCCTCTAGCGCTATTACCTTTGAGCTCGGTAGCTCATTCTAAATTACTAACGGCCTGTATATGGTCCCCATAATGATCATTTTCACTCTGTGTCAGTAATAATTGCGAGGTTAGTTCTATTTTAGTGCAAGCTCAGGGCTTCTGGTTTTATCTTGCTACTTCTTGTATTATTCATGTCATCCTCATGTCTTTGACTTTTGCTACAGCGCCCTCCATTTAAACCACAATTACTACTATTACCTCGTCTCCCCTCCTCCAGTAAAATAAAATTTTACATTTTCAGTCATTATCATCCTCATCACTACCATCATCATCTATTTACTACATGATTCAATTAGTGAGCCATCAGATAAAAGGTCACAGCTGTAATCACTCCTTTGAGAACATGTTTTTCCCTCTCGCTCACTTCTTTTTTCTTTGCACCTTTCCACTGTTCCTGGCTTTACATGTAAGGGTGGCTAATGACCTTACTCTCCCACTTCGTGACAACAACGACATCTTGCTCTTAATGCAGTATCCACAGCAACAAATGCGTTCAGCAGCGAGGCGTTCAGGTGATCAGCAGTTCATATAGAATTAATGGAAATGCAGACATTTGCAAGGCTTCATTTAAAATTCTTCAGGTCAGTAGCACATTTTTAATTGTTAGTCATTTTTGCTCTAAGAGGTGGATTGTGATATTACAGCTCATGCCAGCCCTCCAGGCTGCAGGGGGTTTAGGTGTAGAAGCTAATGTGTTTTATCTTGTGTGGAGTATCTGCTGAATTGTACTGCGGTTTAAGCAGACTCAAACATCATCAATACTATCTACAGCTGTTTGTTGTGCTCAGGTGTGGCCTTAGTAATCCAACATCACAGTCAGACACAATAGTAATGTAGTAATGATTTACTGTACATTAAGCTCAAGTGCAGATTTCACAAGAGGTGGCACACGTACACAAACTCAATACTCAAGTAAAAGTACAAGTATTTGCCTAAAAACAGTCCAGTACAAGTACAAATACAAAAGTACAAATACTTTGCTAACAATTAAACAATCTTGAATTTGATGCTGTTGATAACATGAATGTACAAATGTAGCAAAGAGACATTTCTAGTAACTAATACAAAATAAGGACAAAGATCTGTGTTAGTAAAGAGAAAACAGCAGCAGGTAACTAACTAAAGGTGTAAAATGTGTAACAGATTAAAAGAGGATTGGATCGATAGTGAATTGGTGCAGCTCCCACTGTAATGCAGACATTGTACTGGACTATTATGGTGAAGAGAGAGCTTGGAGGGAGCCAGTTGGGGTGGTTTGGGCATCTCATCAGAATGCCTCCCGGGTGTCTTCCACTGAGGGTTTTCTGGGCACATTCAACTGGTGGGATAACCCAGGGTAGAACCAGTACACGCTGGAAAGGTTAAATATCTCATGTGCATTGTTAATACCTCAAAATTCTGCTGGAGGGTCTGGATAACGTTGCTGGAAAGAGGGACTGTCTTCACTGCCCTACTGAACCTGACCCGACTCGAGATAAGTGGAATATAATGGATGGATGGATTAAAAGAATATTTCTGTCTCTGTAGTGGAATAGAAGTAATATGGAAAATGGAAATATTCCAGTAAAGTAAGAGTACTTACTGTATGTCTAGTACATCTACAGAGATCTGAAACCAAAACCTTAACATTAACAGTCCAGGCCCCATGAATGATTTGGAATGAGTTGGATCAGATGGTTCCTTGTTGTAAGAGAGGATCTGTCAGCATACTGTAAGTGAAGTTGCAGTAAATACTGTTTTGGATGTGAGAGTGATTACCTCATGGTGACACTAACTATCTCAGGCATACTGACTTGCAGAGCCAATAGTGTGGCTGTGTACCAGTATGGTCAGATTTATTGCACATGTTTTTCAGACACAGATATGACACATTCTGCCCTTAACACATGTGCTGTATGTATCAAATAGTCCAGACAGGCTGGAATCACAGACAGTGTGTCTCTCTCACTGCTCACCACATACACAGTACATGTAAGTGTAGGGAAATATGTCATATGAGGATGATTATGTATTTTCTTCGGATTTACTGAGGTCCCATTAGTTGTGACAGTCAGCTGTGCAGGGATAACTTCTCCACCCCTGAAAAGAAGGAATAAACATGGATTTCCAAAAGCCACGAATAAGGCTGTGTAGTGGCAGAAATAAATATGCATTAAGTATAGGCTTATACAAGTAAAACCTGATGGAACTAATATTAGGCAATTATTAAGGAATACATTATCTGATCACTGTAATTTTAAATAATTATAACAATAATAACAATTATGGTTTGTTTAATAATTAATTCATTTGAATTTGTGTTTTAAAATAACTACAGATTTGTTGTACTGTACCACTGTGTCACCTTTCTTCTTTTGGGAACTGATGATACTGATGTAATCTCCACTGACGTCCTGGAAAAAGACGTTGCCTCGACAGCAGCATGTCTTTCTTAAATTCCGATACACACCTCTGTGTTGATGGAACGTCCACACATATGCAAGTCATCCATACCATGGGCACTGATGCACTTCTGCACCATCTCAGATGGTGGAGTAGCATGTAGCTCAGTTGCTAGAGCAGTCATCTGTGAACCCCACGGTTAGTGGTTCGGCCCCCAGTTCCTCCTGGCCACATGTCAAGGTGTCCTTGGACAAGACTCCCTAACCCTAACCCCTCAGTAGCGCCATCACCTCGTGCAGCTGTAGATTTCCCCAAGGGGATCAATAAAGTATGTAGTTATTATTATTACTATTATTGGCTTTTGCAGTTTTCACTGATGACTGTGTGGGTGGTCATTGTCATCTATGTCCATTTTTCCTGAAAACAAGCTGAAACAACTCAAACACATTTTTACATAGCATGAGCTCGGGCCCAGAGAAAGCGGTGGTGTTTCTGCACAGAATTGATGTACTGCTTCTTCATTGTGTAATGATGCAGTGGACTGTGTTAAGTGAACATGATTCTCCAAAGAACTCCCAAGCCCATGTGGATATATTCATGATGGTTTCTCATGCAGCGCCACCTGAGGGCTCGAAGGTCATGCACATGTTTTCCGCCCTTGGTCTTTACACACTGAGATTTCCCCTGAGTCCTTGAGCCTTTATACAGTATTATGAACTGTAGATGGTGAAAGACCTGCATTTTTGCAATAAAGTTTTGAGAAATATTCCTTTTGAACTGACTGACAATTCTCACAACCCATCTTTGTTTCCAAAGAGTTAGTCTTTGGTAGATTCTCATTTTATACCCAATCATGATCTCCTGACCTGTTACCAATTAACCTGCTGATTGTGAAATCCAGAACAGCTTTAGTTGAGTATTTTAGAAACTTTTCAGTCTTGTTTTGACTCTGTCCCAACATTTTCTGAGTTTGTTGCAGTATGTTTAATTTGCTTATATTAACAAAATACAAAAAACACTGAAAATCTACTTTTGCCAAAGTTCAAATTCAGATCACACATAACAGATTTTAGCTTTTACTCTATTTTAGAGAACATTTTTGGAAATTAATTGAATTTCCGAAAAAGCATTAAAACATTTGCATCACCTCTGCCTCCATCTGCTCTTCTCTACTTGTGCCTGCTCCAACTCTCACAGAGACATAATAGAGGTTCAGTACGAGAATCAGTCCAGTAGCAGTCTGAGTAATGAGCTGCGGTCTTTGTAAATCAGACACTACAGATACACACAGACTGAAAACTCAATGAAAAGTGTGGTGCAAATTTGCGTAAAGCCATTTTCTGGGTAAATCCAGCCCATGTGATTCAAACAAGCAGCTGATGAGGATATGAGCCTAATTCTACAAGTGTCATTATAGGGATGGCAAAGATACACCACCAGTCAAATGTTTAGGACAGACATAGGAATTACCATGTTTTTCATGTCTTCTTTTAAATGAATAAACTTGCATTAGCAAACTATGCATGGTATGTCGTCTCCAGCTACAATAGTCATTTACAATTAACAATGTCTACACTGTATTTCTGATCAATTTGATATTATAATTTGTTAAAACTGATGTTAGTTTTTCTTTCAGAAACACGATAATTTCTGTATGTGTCTTGACTGGTGGTGTATTTCTAATGAAGTATTAATATTTCATGCATCAGCTATTAAAGATTGAACCTTAGATACATATTTTTTAAATTATTATTTATTAAGTCACAGGAAAGGAGCTGACACACTTACCAACAATGACCTACAGTATATGTGAATGAAATCTGACAGACAGGGTGACAGGGTGCACATATCTGTAATCACCTTAAACATCAACATCTTATCTTTCCTGCACTCACATACTTGTGCACCCGCCTGATCAAAGAGGAAAACAGCAGACTTCAGTGTGTCTGTCTGTCCATCCCAGCAGCTGCTCTGTCAGCATACTCCCAGTCCAAGGGGGTGGGGTAAGGGGGTGTTGTTCTGCACAGCATGGCTAAAGAACTCATCAACAACCCCAGGCACTGTAGTTGGTGTGTGGGATGATGTGCTGCAGACTCAGCCTCCCCCCCTGCCCACACAGACACACACATCATCATCATCATCATCATCATCGCAGGCCCAACTGTAAACACATTAACATGCTTACTGTCTGCATTCATCCAGCAAATATGCTTGTTACCCACGAGGATGGGTACTTTTTTTAAGGGGGGTTAAGATTCAGGAGTGCAAGAGCTCGTTATGAGAAACTCGAATTTGATTTGTTATGAATGCAAAGCACACTGCTGAAACGCTCTGGGGTTATTTAGTCTCTGGCTATAGGCTTAATGAGTTTGTGTGTGCACAAGTATGTGCTGCATTAATATGTGTGTGATGCATGTGCGTGCATCAGCATTTGCGCGAGTGCCAGTGCGTGTTTGTTTTGTGCTCTTCAAAGAGGAGATCTCTGTCGACGTGTAACACACACTCATGCGATGGCTAGCAGCTGGAGGCGGTTGGTGTAATTCTCTCTCCGAGGTTAATTCCATGCTAACAAGTCATCGATGCCGCATACTCGTCCTTGCCCACAGCCCAGTGGGCCAGTGTCAATGCAGGCCAATTAGCCAGGCTCACTCTGGATCTGTCAACTCCCCCCAAAAAGGCATTCTATACTTTTTTTCCTCTTCCCTTCCCCTCAGAGGCTTTTGAACGAAGGAGGTCCACGAGGAGTGAGAAAGGGCTGCGCATTAATAAGCCTGTATTGCTGACATGAAAGACGTGCAGCTAGAAACATCAAATACACAAGGCTAAGCTGCCCCCCCAATTAGCTAAAATAGCTATTTAGTGACAAATCTGCTAACCCGTGAATGAAACCGCATCTAATGTACAAGTGAGGAGATGAGTCCAGTTTTCATGGACGCATTAGCACGCTGAGGGATGCTTTGTGAAAAAGTTTCTCGGCTTTATTGCTGCGAGTTCGAAGAAAGCGGAAAACATGAAGGTGTCAGGACTGGCTAAGTGAACCGCAGAGTGCTGCAGCAGTTCCATCGTGGGAGTAGCTAATTGGATGGTAATTAATGAAATGGAGGCCGATAAATACCTTTTTGAGCCGGCTTGTCAAGGACACAGAGGTGATGGGAGAGAGTCAGAAAACCAGAGCGGGAGATAGAGAGTGAGAGAGAGGCTACAGTAGAGGACACCTTTTCTTCATCATGACAGCTAATCCTCATCCCTTCATCCCTCTCCCCAATTCCTAAATGAAAGTACCCCTCCCTCATCAGTCCTTCCCTTTCCTACTACTTTCTGATCCTCCCCCTTATCAGGCCCCCTGCCTATTCTCCCCTGCCCCAACTTCACTTGTTTCCATGGAAACACAAGATAAAAAGAGTTACTTCTAGATTAAATCAAAGATTTTGAAGTGCCGAAAATATTACAAGCTCTTTTGAATCTTGTTCCTTGAGTTCAGGATGATACTCGATTCTCTCCTTCCAGATGTGTGCTTCTTCTTTAGAGGCAAAGAACAGACACAGCAACACAGCCCATTCAATCCAACTATAAGTTCTGACTGTCTCTATGGGACCAGTGGATGGTTTGTCCACTGATACATTTTGTTTCTTCCAGTTTTTCTGTATTTCATAGTCAACTTCACATTTACATCTACAGGCAATTTAGAGTCACCACTTAATCATCAATCACCACTGTGGTGTGTAGCTGGGAGCTCACATACAGTAGCTAAAGAAAGTCCAAACTCCTGCCTTCAATATGTCACTTAAGTAAAACTACAAAAGTATTAGCTTATAAAAGAACCAAAGGTAAAAGTAGTCTTAATGCAGAATGACTCATTTTACATTAATTAATACAATATTATAGGATTATTATTTTTGATTCACTAATGTGGGCATCACCTTAATGTTATTAGAGCTTGAGAATTGTTCTATTCATCCCCAAGGGGAAATTCACACATATTTTAGGGTATCTAGGGTAGAAGTTATATTAGTTCTCCTCACATACATCCTTTGTGTCTCCTTTTTCCCATAGTTGTCCTTCTTCTTCCTCTGTCTTTCTCTGTACCTCTCTGCAGGTATCCCCGGCCTCCGAGCTGTATGTTTCCAGTTTCCAGTTGCTGGTCCTACCAACCTGCCCAGTGTTTTGTCTGCTGTATGTTGTTCTTCCTCTTTTCTCTCTCCTCTTTCCACTCACCCCAACTGGTCGAGGCAGATGGCCGCCCACCCTGAGCCTGGTTCTACTCTTCCATCAGAGAGTTTTTTTTCTCCTCTGTTGCCTGCTCAAGGGGGATATGTTGGGTCTGTATAACTCAATAATGTTGTAAATGTTTTCCATGTTACTCTGTAAGTTTTTGTTGGTAACTTTTGTCGTGATGTGGTGCTAAATAAATAAAGTGAATTGAATTGAAATGGTCCCTACAGACAGTGAATCCAGTTTAAATCCATGGAGAACATTAATGTGAGTGCTGCTATCACAGCAGAAAATAAAAATTTATTCTTGTCAGCAATTGCAATCTTACCCCAATCACATCAAACACCAAGGACACAAGAGTATATACTGATCTCTAAGTCTGAGTCAGAAAGAGAAAAGTGAAGTCAGAAACTTTAAATTCTGTAGAGAAAGCAGAGCTGTACATTTAGATGTTATCAACTGTTAGCAGCCCTTGTTACCAGGAGATGACATCCAATATGGCTGCAAGGAGAGTACTATGATACGCCATCTCCAACTTCGCCACAGAAATGACTGTCAGTTGTCCACTTTGCTCAGCACAGATGAGTGACAAGAGATCCACATTGACACTGGTAAACACGTTAAGCTTTTACCAGCAGCAGGCAGAGTGTGTCCCTCCTTCACACATGGCCGAGTCCTGAAGGAGATGAAAGTGTGAGAGTAACCTGACCGAGGGGTAAGCATGTCTGCATGTACAAGACACATGCACAGATACACACACACACATTGAAAAAAAAGCTTAATCCTGGGAGAGAAGTTGGAGTCTGGACATCAGTCTTTAAACCAGAACGCACGCTTCATCAGTCCAGAAAGGGACCATTTGAGTAGGAGCAGTCTACCTTACTCTCCGTCAAACTTGTCAGACTGCTCTGGTGGAATTTCTCTTCCTTGAACAATAACTTTAATGGTCATTTTTTTCTTTACACTGTATACCCCCCAAGTGCAGAAAGCTGTGAGAAAAATCTTCACTAAGGGTGTGATTAAATGCTGCAGGACTTATACATGTTTTAATGCATTCTTTCTTATGCCTGTTAACAGGGTTGTATAACACGTGTCCTCCTTCTTTGTGGCTCTATTGTGCTCCGCTCTTGGAGAGCAATGTGTGTGCGTGCTTGAAGGGGGAAGAATTGTGCAGATTGGGTTACATTATTCTGCCCAGGCCACCCCACACCATGCAGCAGTGCAGTGTTATCACCCAGCAGAGGATGATTTATGAGGTACACACTCAAAAAATTGAACCTAATGAATTGTATTGCTGCTGACTGAGTTTAACACCTCCTTTATTTAAACATAGGTTAACTACCACAGGACTAGCTATCAGTGCTGAAAGGTTAAAGAGTGAATGGTGTGAGAAGGAGAATATGAGATAAGAATGAGTTGGACTTAGTGCATGAGTCAATGCTTTAGGCCTCCATTGCAGCATTTGTGCATGTCGAGGTCTGTGTTACCTTATCCACATGTTCAGAAGGTTGGTACGCTGATGTGTAAACACATCTCACACATCTGTCTGCATGTCTCAGATGTGCCTCTACCTCCTCCCCTGCAACTGATTGGGAGGGGTGAGGTGGTGGTGGTGGTGGTGGTGGTGGGGTTATTTCAGTTTTAGCACATACCTGCATCAAATGGAGAATTGAGGCACACAGCAGAGATCAGCGTTGCGTAAATATCCTCTTGCTCTTGTTAACGTGCCACGGCTTTTAAACACGTCGACAAACAGCCCACATGGGACTCATGCCGGTGGAGATGGAGAGGGAATAAAAAAAAAAAAGAAACAAAGGGAACGCGGCCTGTCCGCTCCCATCGTTATTTTCACTAAAGTCTTTACGACTCAATTTAGCGAGCAGGAAATAAAACAAGCAGGGTGCTGGGAGCTTGCCGTGGGGGTGGGGGGTTTGGGGGCTCCCTGAGCTGTCAGAGAGTTCGCCGGAGCGGCGTGGGGGTTGAGGATCAGAGGGAGGCAAAGTTTATTCAGATCAATGTCAGTCTTTAGCTTTGCTTCACATCACAGCAACCTGACGACTGAGCAGCGAGATGGAGAAACAGAGGCCTCACTTCACTGGGTTCTGCTCAGAAATGGAACACATGTAGCGGCTTCTTCATCAAGTTCTCCATGCTTTTCATTTTCCAGTACAGTAAAACCTCTTAAGAAAATTGATTGACATCTTTTCCCTTTTACCATTGCTTTCAGGTGGCTCCACATGCTGTTAACATAGTTAATATTAGCCGCGTGCTAAAAACACTGTCTCCCCCCTCTGAAAGGCCTCCTCTGTTCTTTCAGTGCATCTCTCCCTCTTTTTCCTCTCTCCTGTTATTTCAGACCAATCAGGAACGCAACACGCAGGGAAGGAGGAGAGGGTCGGTAATTAAAATTCTGTTCAGCATGACAATGCTGTTTCATGCCTCATTTTTTCCCCCACACGTGGGATGAATAAGGGATAAGTGCGGAGACTTCGGTAGGTAAATAGACCCTGCTGGTGTGTTCACTCTACGCCACCTCGAGCTCACAGGTGGAGGCAAAGCAGATGTGAAATGTCGGCAGCTTATCAGCAACACCAGTGCTCGCGTTATGTTCAATAATAGCAGCAGCTTTAATGTTTAATGTGCACTTTCAAAAAAACAGGGGTCTGCAGCTTTGTATTCAGCGTTGTATTTACGTTTTCAAGGATTTGTGTGTGTGCACGACTGCGTGCATGTAAGTGTGAGACAAGTGTGCACGCTCTTGTGCTGTGTGCTCACATGTGCTGATTCTGATTCTGTGATGTGTTTACTCATTGGAAAGGGTTCGGGGGGGGGGGGGGGGTTGGGTGTCAACACAGAGCCTCATGGGAGCTGTCCAAAGGGCTTGTCAACTACTGTCACTCAGTTATCAGCCACCCCCCTGTCTCCACCATCCCCGTATCCCACATTCCCACAGCAAAACAAAGACAGCGGCACCCGCTGCAGCTCATCCAGAGGGGCCCATCACTCCACGAGTATTTAACCTCTGCTACAGCTTCTTTCTGTCTGACTTACTTTCCTTTGCTTTGCTATCTCTCTCTCTCTCTCTCTCTCCTCTTCTCCTTTCCTTCATCAAAGCATTTCTGGCTATTTTGTTTCACAGCTCTACAGAGAGTTATTGCTCATGACAACGATCACGGTCGTTTATTTTCTCTCCACAGCCCAGCCTCTGTATGCATCCCGGGCTAGTATTACCCTATGATATTCAAGCGCTCTCTATTAAATATGCATGAACCCAGGAGATGAAAATTAATTTTGGGAATGTTCTCTCCCTCTTTTCTCCCCTCGTTCCCTCTTTGAATGTTCAAATATGCCTTCGTCTTGCTTTGTGTCAAGCCGGGGAATTCATTATTTCATTTACCGGTGATGGCATAACATAACACAATATGCGGGGGTGCAGCCATGTTGCGATACTGATCTCGTTAAAATAAGGGGGTGACAAAAACAACGCCAGCTAAAATGTACCAGGAAGCAAGTTTGCACAGATTAGCCAACTTTTGAGCAAGTTCGCCCTGAGCTTTTACCATTCATGAATATTTACTGCCATAAAATGGGAAAATATTAAATTGAATTATGCATGTATGAAGCGATGGAAATGTGCAGAAGGACACTGAAATGTTCTTCTGTCTTTTTCTGCAACACGATGTTCTCAGAAGCCCGTTCCTCATCTTGCTCATGATGCATGCCCCAGCAACCTCCTGACTTACTGTAAAGCACTGCCGTCCTCCTCACAGTAAAATCACAGTTTTCCTTGCTAAAGAGTGTGTGGAAGAGTGAAAACATCAAAACACCTTGCAGACACAAGCAGCCTGGTTGAGCAGGTTGTGTAGGTGGTGTAGCCATCACAAGCACGAAGGATAAAACAAGCACTGTTTTAAGAGATAGAGTACACGTGGTGGAGAGATGTTCTTTGAGTTTCTTCGAAGATGTTGACTTTCAGCTGCCGCGCTGACTCCATCACTTACTGATGCTCATTTACAGTAGATGCTATACATTTAATGCTGAGATCGAAAGTCTGTGACTTTAAGTCGGCTTCATTCGTACTTTGATCAATTTTAGTTGATTCAATCTCCTTTGTGAGGGCTTGCCTGCAGTGCAAGTACTCCACTGCAATTAAAAGTACAAGTTGAAATTATTTATTCAAGTACACGCTCCAAAATGATCAAAAGTACAAATACTCCAGTAAGAAAACTATTTGTCCGATTGGTCGGGTCCACCGACCACTGCCTCCTTAAAAAATGTAACTAAAGTGAAAAAAAAGTAGCATAAAATGTTAGTACTCCAGTAAAGAAAGACTGAGAATCTTCACGGTCCAGTAAAGAAAAGTATCTCAAAATGGTACTGAAGTACAGTACTACAGTACAGTGACTGCACATCTCGGTCGAGCCTGCGTCCTGTGTGCCGTCCTCAACTTGTGTGTGATGCTGTGGTGACCGTCTACTGCAGCACACAGTTAGACTACTTTAGAGAAAGAAAACAAGGAAACTGTTTGTGTGTTTTAGAAGGAGGTGGAAAAGGAAGTGATTGGATTGAGGTTCCCTCCAACCAACGACCCAGTCAAAGCTCTAGTCTGCAGCTTTGCCTGGGATTTGGCGCCACTTTCATCGAGAAGCAAACCTAAGACCACTGTACAACCAGAGTGGTCTGAGTGTTTCTGTAGTTCCAACAACTCAAACAGAGTGAGACTTCCTCCAGACATCTCTTCCAGAAGTTCCAGAGCCTCAAAATATATATCGAAAGCCACTCTCTGACGCCTGCAAATCATAAATAATATCTCAGAAATGTCTCTCTTTTTGACGTAACTGGATCTGTCACTTGCTCCACTGAGCAGAGTTCAACAGAAGGAAGGTAAGCAGCCTGTCAACAGCTGGGAAGTGTTCAGAACAGTACAGAGCATGGCTCATTTGTGTGTCTGCAGTGCTCAGAGCCCAGTGGTGAGTCTGTCTGATACAATCCCCAACCAACCCAAACCGCCAACAAACCAGGAATCTCCCTGAAATTAGTTTTTCAAGTGTGGGATGTCTGCTGCCTCTCTCTAGTGGACCTGGCATGAGTTTCATATTAAACAGTTGAATAGATGGAATTAGAAACCATGTGTGGAAAGTTGCTTTAAAGGTCTGCAGAGTCAAGCAAATCCACAGAATATGATCATCTTCTCAGAATTTCCCACTACAAGCAATTCCCTCAGCATATAAATAGTGATGATCTATTGTCATTATAAAAATATGGATTATAGCAGCTTTAAAATTCTTATTGTGTTGTATTTCTTATTTTTTCAACAAAATCATACTGAAATGTTAGCGTTTCCATTTTGTGTCATTTCTCGTGGGAAAAAGGGTTTCACTACGAGAATACTTCCTCACAGTTTTCACTAACAAAATTCTACTCTGTGCACTATTTGTGTGATGTAATGTGACACCGGAAGGTCTCTGTGGTCTGGAGCAGCTGCCTGCTCAGCAGAGGGAGAAGTTCCACACCAGCCCCTCTATGGCCTGCATTCACTCACCCTGAGTCCATCTGCATAACTGCATCTTTCATGAGGTTTGGTCAATGCCCGATCCATACTGTATAGTCCTGTGTGTGTGTGTGTGTGTGTGTGTGTGTGTGAAGGTGAATGTGTGTAATGCTCTGGCACTATATGTTTTGTCTCACTGTTTCTTGCCTTCATGGCTTTTGTGTCTATGTGCAGAGTAGAAGACGCTCTTCATATGCTATTTTAATTCTAACCTGTTAGGGGAACAGTCTCTGAAATCTGTCATAGACTAATTGTCCAGGTCAGCAGCTGAATTGTCCCTCTTTCGCTCCACTACAAATTAGCACTCTCACCTGTGTCTCTTCATCACCTTCATGGTTCCTACTAGTGGCACCTTGTTTAAGCTCAGTCAATATTAGCAAAGAGGGATGTGGGTGCTGGATGTTGGTGGACGACCCTTGCAGTTCTTATCAGGTAAAGTTGTTTTTGATTAGTGTTAATGGCTGGGACTAAATAGCCTTCAGCTTCTCCACTGGCTTCCCCTGTTATGTATGGCTGTTTGCGTGCTGCACTGCTCAAGGGCGTGCTAGCCATTCATCAAGTAGAAAAGCGTGTATCCGCCATGCACTGATGTCTAAACCTGCTCCCTAAACTAAAACCTTCACACCGTCTGGTTACTTTTGAGCTATTTTGAGAATGCTGCTGGACGATGGCTGTGCTGCTAAGTGTCTCCCTGCGCCCACAGCAGAGGAGTTTCTGTGTGTCAGCACCACCACGGCACGCAGACAGTAAGAATGAGGCTTTTCTTGTTATGTACTCCAGCTACGATCCACCCATGGGCCCAGAAAGACAGGCTGCAGCACCCGCTCTCCAAAACACTTGGCATATGGTATAACAGACAGCCTTGCATGTTAATGCCGAGTTAATATTATTCTTATGAACTTTGCATGTTACTGAGCGCTCTGTCAAATTAATGTCTGTCCCATTAATGCTGCCGTCTATTTAGTGTCACAACTACGCTCACGCCAGACCCCCAAACTTCAGCGCACTCAAGGGGTAGTGGGGCTGGAAATACAAACACACACACACACACACACAGAGATTCACAGCCCTACGTATGTGAACAGTAGTTATATATTTACACACCTACATGCACTCGTGCACATCTTTTCTCCACAGAAGCAAAGGCGAAGGAAGGAAAATGAATGTCCTGACTCATTTATCACACAGCCCCGAAAGTACAGATGAATCCAGTGATGAAAATCTGTCCTAAGAAATGTCAGGAAGATATTAACTTCAATACATCACAGCCGAGCTGCAGTCTCTGAGCTGACTGCCCGCCGATGCTCTCAGCCTTTAGTTAAATAGGGGGAGCACACGAGCGCGGATGTAATTTTAGCCAGCTCTGACTATTTGTCACAGAGAAACGAGTAAATAAAGACACAAGTCACTTCCATCCTAAGATTAACATCCGAAATGATGCAGAGCGAATTTCATTAGTGCGCAAATGCCATTCTTCTGATCTGTCTGATCTCAATGAAGTGTGAGAGAGTGAAGGGAAAGAAAAGAGGAGGGAAATTGCCTTTTCATGTAGATTCCACTAATCGCATCCCCAACAAAATACGGCAGACTTGTACTAATAAGTAAGTTAAGGCTCAGCGGACAGATAGAGGGAAACAGCACAGAGGCTAATCGAATTGAGAGCGCTCCATGCCTCCATGGGTGTCTTAATTGTCAAAAGCTGATTCTCAGATGAGCATTTCTGCACTCGCCTGTTGGATTGTGGGAAGCCTTAATTGGAGTTCGACACACTGGACTTGTTTTAAGCCCGAGCTTCTCTCGAGTGCGAGGTGGATCAAATCCCTTATCCGCTGTCTGGAAACGGCTCCTGTGATTCACTATTTATGTGGAGTTCAGCAAAGTGTATGTTTTCTCTGCAGCCCATAGTGACTGCAGTAGACACATCTAAAATCTATAACTTCTGCTGTTCTGTGCTTCTTTTTTTTCATCTTGCAGCCTCTCCTGGAATGTATTATGTGCTCATTTATTGTTGCATAGATTTGTGTGTTCATAAATATTCATTCAGAATGTCATATATGTGATTGATTTGGAAAGAAATGGCACCTTTTCAATCTCAGCTAGCTGGTGTGTACTGGCTCTTATTGCTATTGTTATCACAATACTGTAGGTATCATAGCTGCTCTTATAGTTAATACAGCGCTGCAAATTCAAGCCACTGTGGTTTATTAGAAGTGAAACTGGACAATACGGGACTCCATGAGAACTAGAGAGTGTGCATTTAATCTAAAAAGGTCAATGTGCGCAGGCTATTTTGGAGATTCACTGCAAGCTTATAATTGGAGCCTTGTCTGAAGATAATGTAGGATTAAATGAAGACAAAGTTACCGAGCGTGTGGTTGGCCTTTGATGAGAATCAGGGAGTGAGGACCCTTCATTTGCAACCTTTAATCAAGCAAATGAGATCAGATTCGCATGTGATTCTAGAAAAAAAAGAAAATGGGGGGAGAAATGAAATGGTAATTAGTATTGATTACCTATGCGCCCACGACCCTGTGGTCTTCCCTTGCATTCTTAAGTCAACCCAAATTATTGGATTTACTAATTTCATGTTCAGAGAGGAGTAGTGATCAACATAAAAAAGCCTCCACAATGAACCACGTGCCCGCTGGGGTCCGAGGAAATTATAACAAAAGGAAACGGGGGCGTCTTTTTGTGCACAGGCCTGAACATGAAGCTGAATTAACCACACTGGTTTAAGGTAAGGATGGTAATTATTCTAGGAGGGTCTGCAGGGAGCAAAGGTGATTCAGGTAGGTTTTTCATTTCATTTTCATTGCACTGTCGCAGAGCGATGGCCTCACCACGGCCCATGCAGTATATGCATGTAATTAGTGGCAGTTAAGACAGAAAAGAGGTCTATTTAGGCAGGAAAAAGCAATTACAATTACGTGTATACACAATTAATACACCCATGGGAAATAGAAATTTTCTTTTAAATGATAAGACTAATTCCTAATTATGACCACACACATATTCACATTCACACAAGGCCTCACACAGTTAATCTACTTTAGTAATAAGCCATAATACACTGAGACTGTGAAGAGCAGAAGTGGACAGCAAGTGATGGAGGGAATGCATGTCACAGTGGACCCGATGAACCCGGACACTGAGGACGTGACAGTGCTCTGTCGCCATCTTCTGGCTCTTATGAAAACACCAGCAGCAGTGCAGCGTGAGTTCGTGTTGTGAACTGGTTATGAGAGATTCTGCCCTCATTTATTTGAGGATTTAGGGAAATATACTGAATAGAATTGTACATGTATGGAAGCTAATGTGTTTCATTTGCTGCTTTTATGTAACTCTCTGCTGCTGTTACCATGTTTAATGCAAATACATTAGACCACATTCATGAAGGGTCTTTCATGAACCTGTCTACGAACATGTCACAGGAATTTACTTTAGAGACTCTGACTTCACAGTGGTCACTAAGGTGGTTTGTGTCTCTAGTTATTTTTGATTAATATTGTAGCTGGTTCTTCTCTTGCCTTTGTTGCAGTTGTGTCTATGCAGTCACTGTGGTTGTTGTTGGTCACTTTGCAGGTGTTTTGTATTTCTTCAAAGTTATTTTGCACAGCTTTATGATTGTGTTTGTAGTTGGTTTGTGTCTGGTGTAGTTGTTCGATTGGCTTTTCAGTAAACCAAACTCAAAGAAATTAGCACATCCCAAACTTGACTCACATGCCCATTATTTTAGACATTTTTAAAAATGTGTATCAAATGACGCACAAAACATCTGGATTAGATGCACTAGATGAATGTATCTGAAAATAAAAATTGAGGGTGGGTGTGAGAGTGAGGTATAAATGGGTTAGATAAATAAAGTCGTCAACAGGTTACACTTATCAAGAGTGGTTTTTATTCTCTGGGAAACATTAGTCTCTTACACATCTAGCTTTGTGCAGTACAGCTACTCAGGACAGCAGTGCCTAGAGTTAATAATATATATCCATGTTTACGAGCAAAATAATTAACAATGATAAAAAGATAAATATTAGTTTTGGTGTAAAGCACAGCATGCAGTTCTCTTGACTTGCAGCAGTAGAACTGTATTGCATCCGTCTCACATAAATATGCTGAACCTCACATCGGTTCTAGGCAGATAAACACACTGGTTTTTACAACATACGGCGTCTATTCTGTCCTCATACAGCTTTGCGCTCAGAGCCTGTCTAAGTAGCTGGAGACAAAGAAAGTGCAATTAAAACGGTGACACTTAACACCCAGGATAACAAGAATACACAGATGCATGGTAGGACAGCGCTGTGTATGTTGGGGACTTGATATTAGGAGCACTGCAGAGGCTAAGTTACAGTTCATGAGAGAGGGGAATGACTCAGACAGGAAGTGTGGTCAAACAGAGACAACTGTTGATGTTGATACTGATGCTCTTTTACAACACACGGACTGATGCCTCCTAGACTTTCAGTCTTACACACCGAGGGGACTTCGCAGGTCTTCACATGGCTACTGAAACATCCGACTCTTTGGGTCGGTTGCGTTCAACATGCTCCAGCTGTCCGGAGTCTGAGACATCGTAGCTTGTCTTGTACTTAGCCAGGATCTTCATAAGGGGGCGCAGTTTCAACCACCACTGCTCCTTAGGGATCCTGTGACTGTAGGCAGACACAGAAATGTTAGCACTGTGTTATGAGTTATTTTTTTGTTTTGTTTTTTTATTTTAGAACCGCGTATGTCTAACGTTCACATCTGATGGTCTGGATGTTGCACAAGCTGACTGAATTCCAATCTGGACCACATGGAAATGAGCTACAACATCAGTTTTGATTGTTTGGTCTATAACATTTCTGCAAACAGTGAAAATTACAACAATTAAAAGGCAAGAACAATGGAATCATTATTACACAACATACATTAACACATAAGTACACACAACATTCTGTTGCGTGAGCACACATGAACATGGAGAATAAATGAAAAGAAAATGTGAAACTGAAATAGCCGATACCATTTCTTCATTACTTGGATAAATCACTGCCTGGCATCATAGTATGTGCTGCTGTCATAAACGCATTTTGCACGTTCCAATCCTGTTTCCCTGTGTAACATCAAACATCTCGCCCAGTGCAGCGGTGTGGCTCACTGATTTGTTTTGAACAGTTTTTGAATATTGCTGGAGCTAAAATCATGTTCTGGATTCAGATGTTCATTGTTTGTTTTTGGGATTTGTTGATAGTAACAAAAAAACAGAAAATCACTTGTCTTTTCTTTACAAGTTCATTAAGTGTGATACATACACAAAGTCAGTTTCTTGCTTGAGTTGTACGACGGGCTGGAAGACCAGAGCCCTGCGACGCATCCCCAGCAGACAGCAGGAGTCCTCACTGTTGGCAAACACTCGTCCTACAGGAAAACACAGCAGCAGTCAGAGGCAGAAACACAGGGACGTGCTTCAGTTGTCCATATTTTTTTGCTTGCAAACATACAGTGCACAGACTGAACATTTTGCAGTGTTTGTGAAGGGTTGTAAAGTGTGATGATTACTTCTTTTAGTGAGTGGCTATGTTGAAGATTGTAAATAAGTTTTTGGATGGATTTACAGGAGGACTAAAACTGGGTGGTGCTTCAGAAAACCTAAAAACTCAACTGGAAGATGTGATGATATAAAACAGTCACTATTAAAAAGCAACTAAAGCGTCATGAAGCGCCACAGACATACAGAAAAGGTGGGACAAAGCAGGAAAAAGAAATGTGTGTGTTACTCATTCAGCTCATGCTTGTACATTTCCAATCCAACGATATCACATGACTTGTGAACAGGACATAGTGTGGCTTGGGGGCCGCTGATACATGTCAAGACACTGACACATCATAGCTGTAACCCACACATGCCTGGAGAGGCTGTGTGCTTCTAGAAGATATGGCAGAATGGGGAAATGACAGGCAGGGACATGGAGCTATAAATATAAAGATGTAGATGGTCATGGAGGCAGCATGAAAAGAGAGATTTACCTTCATCTTATGTTATCCAAGTGTTTGGGAAATAGACAAAAAAAACAAAGAGGAGTTTTAACTTTAATTATAGTCTTTATACACATGCAGTCTGGTCTATATCACACAGCAATCAGTATCTGTCAAAAAAGGAAGCATGTGACTACATTCAGTGAGATTTTTCATTCATTTGTTACATTGAAGGGTAACAACAATAATTAATTTCCTTAGAGAGGACCAAAACACATCAAGAGTGACTCCATGACAGAGCTGGGTGTCATGGTGGCTACACATGTGCGGGGTGGTAGGATCAGCTACCTCAAGTCTTTTCACAGCAGTGGAACGTGAACCTTACCCTGTCTAAACGTGTCCACCAGCTTTTTGGAAATCCACTGCATGGCCTTGGCAGAGATCTTGGTCCCAAAGTTACGGTCAAACGGAGACGGGGCCCCTCCCTTTAAAAAGAATCGAGGGGCAACATGAGGACAACACTCATTTACCGTTTTCCCTTATATACTGCTTATTAAAGTCAGAATTTCCACCCATTCTTCTCTGTCTTATATGTGGCTATTTATATTAGTTTCTACAGATATTTTTTACACATGTAACAAAGATTTTCTAATTGCAGAGGATAGAAAAATATCAATATGTAAAATATGTTTGAACAGATTCAGTTCTCTTTTTTAATATATAAAAAGGTGCATACAGAAGTGTATCTATTGCAGTTGTTTGTTGTTGTTTACCCAAATCCATGTGGATTCTTTGTTTCCCATAACTTGCTGTAGATACAAACCTATTTCCCCTCAGGGATTTGTTTTGATCCTGATTTATCTGTGATAATCCACAGACGCACAAAGCATAAAATAAAATACAACAAAGCACATACATGAAGAATGGTAGTAATTATGGGAATAAGATACAAATATGTAAAGCGCTTCATTAAATCGTGCTTTGCCTGGAGCCACTGGCAGTGCTACAGAAGGGTGTACTTCCTCCAGTGTGGCATCACCTACCTGCTGCATGTGTCCCAGCACATTCTTCCTGCAGTCAAACACTCCCTTTCCTTCTTCAGAGTACAGCTGGTAGATGAAGTCGGTAGTGTAGTTTTCATTACTGTTCTCATTCCTAAGAACACGCGATGAAACACAGACACTTTAGTTTATTTCACCCACATAGGAGCTACTGTACAGCAATATCAGATTTTTTTAAGTTTAGGTTTATATTATTCTGACATCAGAATATTTACTATGTTTCCTTTGCAAGCTGCTAACAATACTGTGCAGGGGCTACGAAGGCTACAACCATCACTTTTTACCTTGTGGAAATCATTTTAGACAACGTAACAAGTGATGGTCGTTCTAGGCCTCAAGAGCTCTTTTCAAAAAAGAAAAAAGAAAAATAATGATTATTTTTGTGAAGAGGAAAAATGTCGCCCAATGCAGATGTGTGACTCACTTATGTGTCTTTTAATCATTTTTGAACAACTGTGGAGCTCTACAGCACAGACAAATAAGAAAATAGTCTTTTTATGGGATTTGTTGACAATTACAAAACATAGAAAATCTGCAGCCTTATCCATTAAGCATTTTCTTACCTCAGAACCAGTCCTCTTTGAATGCTTGTCTTCATTTTCTCTGTCAGATGTTCAACATTGGCCTGTGGGAAGAGGCACGGAACATGAAGACACTGTAAAGATGGTTTCAAAATCAATCCTGACTGACCTCTAGTGGATGAAATAAGACATGGCCTGTTAGAGACTGAGCTTCAGATTAAAAAAAGAGCTGAGTTCCTGTGTGTATGTGGAAGAACTTATGTGTCACCTGCAGGTCTCTGATATCAAAGGGCTCCTCATAGATGTAAGCAGCATCAGCTCCAGCAGCCAGGCCTCCTACAGTGGCCAGGTAGCCGCAGTAGCCTCCCATGGTCTCGATGATGAACACGCGTCTCTTGGTGCCACTGGCCGACTGCTTGATTCGGTCACAAGTCTGACACATGCATAGAAGCTCACAATGTTAGTACATGTTAAATAACTACTGTAAGTAAAGCATTATTAGAATCTGTGCGTATGTCTCCCTATAGTTAAATGTGTGTCAACATCAAGTCAAGCAAGATCAGAGGCCATTTACTGTTAAATACATTTCACACAGAAAAACAACAGCACATCACTCGTTTCAAAGCCAACTCGCTACATTTAAACTATTCAGGCAGATTCAGGCTAAAATGCTGCTTTCACCAGTTAGAGACCGGAGCCTGCATAAAGGGTGAGAGAGCACATCAAATGGTCAACTACAGACATTTACAGTTCAATTGTAATACACTTACATTATGTTCTACTATATCATCATGCTTAGTTAGTTTTTCTGATGGTAAAACTTTATTTTGATAGTCCAATGCTGACAATCACACCTACCTTTTTTATTTTCTTAAAATGTTATTTTAGCTTTAAGTGTGGGCTCATAAGAGAGGGATAAAAAAAAAAAAAGTCAAACCAGGAAGTAACATTTCCTGAGTTTTAATCCTCAGAACGAATCAAGCTCCAAAAACATTAGATGCTACACTTCATATAATGCATCTTAATAGCATTTTTTTATTAGACCCTGTTTGCCTTGTAAAGTGAAACTCAATGTGTAAAATCAGTGGAGTGCCACTTGAAAATTTTACAAATATTCACTGTCAGAGTCAAAGTCGTTATGCCTGAGTAATGTTAGAGATGCAGTAATGTTAAAATACAGTCAGAGTAAGACTGGAGGGATTAAAGTGTTGTTAATGGCTGTTGCAGTTGACAGTACAGAGCTACAGCAAATACTCCACACTGCTTTTATCACTGCTTTTGTGACTTGACAGTGTGATTATTAGCACTGGACCTGCAGCTCCACTGACAACTGACATTTGACATAAGCATCTTGAACAAAGTGCTCAAAGCTGTGCCGGCGGCGGCGATTGCCTTACCTCCACGATGGCATTGAGGGCCGTGTCTGCCCCGATACTTAGATCTGTGCCTGGTACATTGTTACTTATGGTGGCAGGCAGCATACACATCGGGATGCAAAACTCCTCATAGGTAGCACGAGCTTCATACATCTGCAGCAGACACTCAAACGCCTGAAGCGGCAGTATATGAAAACGTGTTAGGACAGCTGCTGAGAGAGAGGTGAAGCTCTCTCAGTTTGCTGGAGCGTATCCTGCCATTCCGGCTCTTTCCGTGTGATAGCAGCTATGGCTTCCCTTTGGCAGAAACGAGGGGAGGACAGAAGAACCAATACAGAGATGTAGACAGAAGAGAAAAACAGGAGGGAAGGAAGGAAAGAATGGTGGAGGAGAGCCAGATACAGGAAAATAAAATGTAAAAGGAAAGTAATGGGATAGATGGTGCAACACAGATGGTAGACAAACAGGAAGACAACAGTGGAACAAGACGAGAAAAGTGTCAAAGGAAGAGATGGGACAGAGGTCTGTGTGTTTTTGAGCCTCAGCAGCTCAGTGCAGTGACACTGCCAACAGCATCATGCCATATGAGCTGTGGAAGGGAACATGCAGACAGGACGAGCACTGATCCAGTCTGAATACACAGAACAAAGATGAGTCGCCAGGCCAAGATTCTGGTTCAGAGATCTTTTTATATTGTTATTTAGTCCTAACATACAATTAATGTTGTGTTCATTTGACTTACCATAAAGCTTAATGACAAAACATGATCATTATTTTTGAGTCTAATCTTGAATCACACTGATGTGATGTTACAGAATAAAGTTACTAGGAGATTCATTAGTTCTAGGAGCTTTATTAGATACAGTGGTAGCACTTTATAGCTCTGTAATAGTGGAGTAATATCTAGGTAATTACAAGGTAATATTTTGGTAATAACAAAGCAGGGTTATTATGTTGATAATAAAATAATAAAGTAATATTATGGTGGTTACAAATGGAATTTATTACTAACGTAAAAACATCCATATATCTTGGCCTCGTATGTAGAGGGAGTTTGCTGGAACTGAACCCAACGGGACTCCGTCAGTACGCGGAGGTTCGGACAGAAATGTAGAAATCACGTTCAGGTTCAGTGGTGTTCGCTCTTGTAGGTTAAACCTCAGGCTAAACGGGCATAATTACACTTACGGCACAAAGGCTTAAGTTGTAAATATTTCAAACTAAAATGAATAAGCTACATGAATCCATGCATCTTCTTAAGTCTAATTTAAGTGCTATTAAATGGTTACATTGCTTCTGGAAGAAAAATACTTCACAAACTCGACTGCACTGGGTTTGGGTCAGGTTTGGACATGAAAATGCGGCACAATCTAATTTCTGCTCACCTGCAACACATTACCTGTTTATTACTTTAATAAACACCATGATGTTACTTGCTGAGCTATTAACCGCCTATTACCTTGTAATTAAATAGCTTTTACCACACTATTAAACTGTTATTTCTGACCCCACTATTCCCGAGCTTTGAAGTGCTACTGATACAGTAGATGTTTACTGCACTAAATGCTGTAAGGTAAGTCAAACCTGCATGCTGTTAAGCACTCATCTTGATGTAAATGAATGGGAGGACAAACACACAGCCAGGGAGAAGGGCAGTCAGAGCAAACATAGCGGTCACGACACTTGTGCACCTCAAAACATGCCTCTGTGCTGTCACTCACTCACTCACTTACCTGTTTGAGAAGGGAGAGATGCTGCTCAGCAAATTGGCTTTAGCTTTACCAGTCATGCCCCACAGCACAGACTGTGTCTGCCTGCCTCAGTCTGAAATGTTTTTAGTGACGTTTGAAACCAGATGTGGTTCACAGGAATTTCTTCACATGAATCCACTGACATGCTGGTAAACACTCAGTGACAGGTAACATGACTGAGTGAGCAAATTCTCCCTTCTTCAGTAATAACTGGCTGGATGGCTCTATAAGCATGTTTGTAGATTTAGTGTTAGTCCACTTGCTTGTGTGTGCATGTATGTGCTTTATGTGGGTCGCTGTGCATATTCTTGCTGTCAACCCCATCACTTACAGTAGTGATGGCATTCAAGGCCGTATCAGCGCCAATGCTGAGGTCTGAGCCCGGCACATTGTTGGAGACAGTGGCTGGGACCATGACCATGGGCACACAGAACTCGTCATATTTCTCACGCGCCGTTAACAATTCCATCAGTGACAGGAAGGCCTGCAGGGCAGAGCCAAGGGCTTTAGTGTGGGCAAGGATGGAACTCTTGGCAGGTTGATTTGGTTGAGAGGTGCTACTTGCCACAAGGAAGGGTGAGACAAAAGTGGAGGGTGCCAAGGGAGGAGCCAGGTCTATCACAACGGACAGCAGCGAAACAGACAGGTACCACTCCATACACTCACACATTTCACACATGAAACTCATTTACTTGCATACATTACAGAAAGATTAAAGCTGGTGGGCATCTATACAGGAGTGCGTGGAATGGCTGGAGAAAAGCAGGTGTTCTGTTTCCAAATTAAATGAAATTTTTGATTCATATTTCAGTTACAGTGTTGGTTCAGTTTTCACTTAAACCTGAAATGCCTCAAGTTCAGGATCACTTCTTTTTACATTTAAAGCACTCAAGGTCAACAATGAACCAACTCTATGTTACTCTTATTGGTTCTACTGCTGCATGACTCATGATCATGTACACGACTATGCATGGAACCATATGGTAGGTGTGCAGACATAAAAATGGTATAAAACTGATGAGGAATAAACATCGCACTGCGTAAAAGTGTAAAATACATATGCATATTTGACATTATAATTCGGGATGCACCGATCTGACTTTTTCAATTCCAATACCGATACCAATACTTTGCGTATTGGCTGATTCCCAATACCAATCCAATTGTTGAATTAATAAACCGTATACCACGACATGTGGACGACGTTGAAGGCATCCGCCTTGACATAAACGTTAAACAAAATGTAACAAAGTGCAAACAGGAATTCAAAATCGAATATATTTATCTGACACGTACTGGAACCCTGAACACATCTAGACATTACCCAGGTGAGCTGCATGTGAGAACGTTAATATCCGAGTCAGACGACCTGGAGGTTAACTGGACTTTATCCCATGAGCCCTGCTAGTACAAAGCCCGCTGTGTCGTCTCACGCCTTGCTGGAAACCTACGTAGTTTGATTACAGAACGCATCTGACTATGACAAAGAACAACTCAAACGCACAGTATCTGGACCTGGTCAGTAGTTTCTGTGAAAACAGTTTGTGCTATTAACAGCTGAAACTACGTACGTTTTGCAGATATTACAAGTAGCCACCAAACTTGTCGTGGTAGAAAGAGTGAAATAACGTACCTCCATCCAGCTGAGGCTTTGTATCAATGTTGTTGTGAGTCACGTCTACCAGCGTGCCTCACATGTGGCAGGCGCATAACGTAGCACACATCGCAAAACATAGAACTTAAGTGAACAGATCGGCCCCATTGATCAGCCCCATTGTCCAATACCCGATCTAGCTCTTTAGGCAACATTGGGGCCGATATTAATATCAGATCGATGCATTCCTAATTATAATAAAGTAATTACATTTAACTGTGTAAGAATAAAAACTGATACTGCTAAATATCATATTAAGAATCAGCCCTATTTTCATGAGTTCAAAACTAAAGAATAGTAGGGATAGGCATGGACAAACTCAATAACAAGAACGCAGCTTCAAAATGACAAAATTGCTAAATTACATGAGGTCAAAGAGAAAAGAGTTTTTAAACGTACCTCAAATCCACCAATAACCAGCAGCGCATTTATGTTGTGCTTTCGTATCTGCTCTGCTATTTTGTCAACATGCTTTGCAGGCAGTGTTCTGAAGACAGGAAGCAGCAGGAGAATTATGATTGTGACCAAACGTCATTGTTTTAATCTTCAGGTTTAAATAGCCATGTTAATGAACAATAGTTAGATAACTGGACAATCAACAGATCAAGACTTCACCTTTTGGTTCCCAGCAGAGATCCACCTTGTCCTGTCCACCCTCCAACATCACCCCATTTGATCTCCTTGATCTGAGGAGCAACACATGCATTATTAGACATCTTATCGGCACACTCTAGGTATGTTGTTATCCATGTCAGGTTGATTGACAATCTACTAACATTCAAAATGATTTCTATTGTATGGTGTGGTTAATTCATTTAGCACAAAGCCTTACATCAAAGCACACTCAAAGCATGTGTTCACCACAGTTCTGTACTTTCTAATAAATCCCTCCTGAGGTATCACTGCACATACTGTTAGGAGGAGAGTTAATTTTCCAGACACACTCTCTTATATAAAACAGAGAAAGTGGACCACTGAAAACAGTCCCATAGCCCTCAAGTATAGGAATCTATTAGTCCAGCTGCTTTAAACTTCTTAGGGTCAGTTAGAGTAGTCTGTTTAACTAACTCTGATAAAGAGAAATGGTCCCATCTTCTATTTTCTAGAAAGCCAGGTACTGTGCTGGCAGAAGAGGGAGAGTTTGTGTGAGGAAATTGGTTTATAATAATATGGACAGATTATCCCCTGGGTGTCCCTGATTATTCTCCATTCTGGGAACTAACAGTGATTGTGTGCCGTCTGACGCTCAACCAAGCTAATCCAATTCTCTGTCAGTTATTGATTCAAACATGAGAGTAATTACCAGATTTTCTTGAGCAGTTATGCTAATTGTTTGATGAATAAGTATTAATTGTATCAGGGATCGCTTTAATGTGATGATTTCCTGGTGGATTCTAACGTACATGTAGCGGTATATCAGTGCCTCAGTACCCACCTGTCCTTTGTACAGTCCCTCAAACCCGTCACTGACAGCAAACATCTTGTGCCCCTCAGATATGCCCACTCTGACGGCCGAGCGGACGGCAGCGTTCATGCCCGCTGCGGGGGCGCCAACATTCAGCACCGCCACGTTGAAGTTACTCTGAGGAGATAAAACACACAGGACGTGGACATCAAATGTGAAAACTGTTTTATCAGCATCATCATCCCAATTTCACTCGCTGTTGAACAGTTGCTCAGGCTGTGCAGAGTGAATGGTACAGCTCTCTGCTACATGCTGGGTCATTATCACAGATGCAGAGGGAACCAAACCCTGAAGCAATCTCCACAGCACTGAGTTTGTCATGCTGCTTCTACACCTCACTAGCAGTGATGACTAGACGATGTAATCGACTAAAATCGATGACCAAATTAGTTGCAAACTAATTAAACTGTCGACTAGTTGGTGACATGATCACATGTGTTTTTCCAAGCATTCCCTGAGTGTATCAGCGATGTGATACTGGGCCAAATTCTGATAAACAGTCGAGTTTGTGAAGCTCAGAAAAATGTATTCACTGTTTTATAACTGCTTTTGTTTCAACAAATCTCTGGTCTGAATCTCTAGAACTGCCTTCTTCCACGTGAGGAACATCTGTTTCTTCTAAACTGGACTACTGTAATTCACTGTTAATAGGATGTCCCAATAACTCGTTGAAAAGCCTCCAATGAATTCAAAATGCTGAAGGGATTGTGTGTTCTCAGATGACCATCATAGGACCATGTGGAGATGTTGACTTTCCTCTATTTCAATACAAAAAACTGTGGTTGATGTAACCTAATGTAGTTGCAACAGAATGCACAAACAAGACACTTGTCTATCCTCTATCCCCTTTATTTAAGAGAAAACTGCTGTGGTTTTATTATATTCTATTGATGCTACTTTGCTTATCCTTGGTTTTACATTTTGACAGAAAAAAGGGATATTGGAATTTTTCTTTACCTTTTGTACCAACAGGAAAGATGAGTCTAACACTTTTCTTAAATGTTCATCTTTATAGTTCTGTTAGAACGTGCCTAAAACAACCTCAAGCTAAATTTAAAAGCTGATAGCTTAATATGAGCCATTGAGAAATTGTGCAAAATCATAACCTCAATAGTTGATTATTAGTTTCAATCAACAGATTAGTTACTATCAAAATAGTCTTAAGCTGCAGCCCTGTATCTCACTGATATTCAGTCTCTGCTGCCTCCTTTGGAGCCTCAGCAGCAGCAGCAGCTGTCATCCCTCACCAGGGAGAGAGGTGTCATCTGATATCACTGAATAGCAGACAAACACTGAAGTATCTAAGCATCATATGAAGTGATTGAGGACTGTAATTACAGGTAACTTAATACACTATGGATAACAAAAAAGCAGCCAAGAGATTGTTACAGGTTATCTTATTTCCTCCAAAGATGCATAATTAGTACACAAAAATAGTCTCATTACTCATTTTGGCCAAGCCACACATTTACAGGAATACCTGAGTCAGTAAGTAAGCCTTGTACTGCCATGTCTGAAATTAGCAGCACTACAGTGTGTCATGGCCGCAGCTGCTGAGTCATTATTTGTAGACAGATCCTTTGGACAGTGTAATAAAAAATTAAACACATCTGTGGCTTGGGGAGGCTCGTTCCACTATCCAAAAACAACCTGTACTCCAGGCATGGAACTGCTACCGTGTGCATTGCTGATGTGTGTTAGGAAAGTTGACAACACTGTCACACTGTCACTGACAGAAGTCCCACAGGAAATGTCAAGAAGTCGTGAGGTGACTTACAGTTGGCAGTTCAGATTCTGGTTTTCGATGAGCCAGCAATTTGTAAGTCTTCAGGTTGTTTTCAAAACTCCTGCAAAGAAACACGAGGCAGACAGTAAGTTCAGGTATGTGGCAAACTTTCAGTGTCAACATACATGAAAACACACAATACAAAGACAAAAGTGAATCATAATGATTTTCACTGACAAACGTATTTTTGTCTGCAAACACTGGGAACCTGACAAAAGTTTATCATTTTGCTGCTTTTCAAAAAATCACAAACTCAGAACACAGTGGATTGTGAAAATCTGGAGGTTTAATAGTGCTACACAACATGACAGGAAAGGCGTCCATTAATTCTGAGACATCAGTGCACATTTTGGACACATTTATTTAAGGCTGGAAGTAAGCTGGAAGCTGCTGTCTAACAGTAATGTTAGCTACTGGGTTATCAAGTATGTTGCTGTCCACTGTCTTTTCAGTTGGTCATCTTTCAGAAAGTGGAATTTTCTGTCAGATTTCCTACATTTATATGACTTAAAACCTGAACCCGAGCAATACAACATTATCCTTTTGGTAAACTTCCCATCCTGAGCTGATGTCAGAGGAAAATGGCCACTGTGTGGATATGGTGGATTGGATCATACCTGCCACGAAGCTTAACTGCCTCCTCAAAGCGTTTCTCATCCATGGCCTTTTGAACCTCTTGAGTCTGAGGAAAACAGAGTGTTTTACTGTTTCAGTATAATACTATTTCATACAAAAGCAGAGGTAAGTTTTCATTTATACCCACATTATTATATGTATTTGCAGGTAAAGACTTTCAACAGTCTATTATGAGAACACTGGCTGCCTTCCAAGTGTGTAGTGAGCAAACAAAACCAAGTGTGAACATGTCATCTGTTCCAGGGAAAATGTAGCATGTAGTGTGTAACCTTGTTTTGTCCTGTAATACAATTTCCTGCCTTCCTTAAGCTACAAAATCTGAAAACATGGGGCATGAGAACATTTTCCTGAGTTACGGGTTCAAAATCCAGCAATGACAAGTGAATACAACAAAGCTCTGTGCATGTCTGTGCAGATGGATCACCATTGTGTCTGCAGTCGCCAACCCTGCCAAACGCTTTGGATAATCATTAACCAGACACAACTGCATCTCAAACAATACGACTCTTGTGAACATTAGTGCCACTCAATGTGCTTTGCTGTTCGTTAGAAATCCTTAAGCTCCTCCAGTCTGTCCCCAGCTGATCCATCCTCTCCGAGTCCAGCACAGTCATTTCTGAGTGTTTGTGGTTATTGTGCTTTGCAGTTTCCTCTCTCTGCTCACTTTCTGTACTTCTTTCTGTCTTAAAGTGTAGGTGTGTGTGTATTGGCCTGTTTCCAGCACAGACTAGTACTTACCATCTGTACACACTCCATCAGAGGGAGGCGCACGGATTGGTTCCCACAAAGAGAGACCACACAGGCTGGTGTGTTGGCCGTGGTCTCTAGAAGAGCAAGAACTGCCTCCACACCCATTCGACTGGCCTTTATGAGCAAACACACACACACACAGACAAAATTGCATCATCTTGACTAACAAAACCTTGTTTTTTTCCTGTACACATATGTTGTTTTCTTCCCCAAATCAGTTTTTATTTTTTACTTTAGACTGTGGCTGTGAAGTCTCTGCTTCAATTTTGAAGCAGTCTGTGCTGAACATGAAAAGCTCTGTCGCTGACGGTTGCTGAGCCACAAATCTGTTAATGTGCTTAAACTAAAACCTGGAACCATTCCTCCTCACACAAACACACACACACACACACAAACACACACACTGGATTAAACAGAAAATGCTCTGGACAACTGCGCTTCTTCTAAAAAACACCTCAAAGGAAGAGCTCATGGATAATATCTACATTAGCTTAAAAGTAAGTTTGCTTATATACTGTACAGAATTTAACCAATATATGCTACAAAGACCACAAAATCTAAAATCTGAAACTGTCTTTCCTACTGCCACAACCAGCCACCCCACTGTTACAGACATCACACCTCTCCTGGAAGTTGCAGGAGACTCCCACATATTAATAGTGGCTCCCAGATGCCAGGAAACTGCATAAAAATATTCTAGAAATCAGATAGTTCCTCTATTGTTGTCAAAATGTTCATCTATGCCTGTACATCGTGCGCAGGCTTTTTAAGAACATTAACATTGTGTCTCTTTAGAAAAGTAAAAAATCTATGTGAGCTGCAGCTCTGTTGTGTGAGGCATTCTGACAGTACAGACTGTAGGTCATCTGTGTTTCGGGACCATAATATCATATAGACCCCCGACCCCACCCCACCAACTGACCTAACACCTTTCTGACATGACTTTCTCCAAATAAAAGAGAAACAGATCATACCTTTTTTCTGTCGATTAATGAACTATTCCTACTATTACGCTCCTGTATATTTTGAAATATAGTCCAGTTGAAGTGGTGCTCATACCAGGATGCGGTCAAATGCTGATGGGGTCCCTCCTCTCTGCACATGACCCAGGATTGTCACTCGTGTGTCAAAACCCAAGCACTTCACAACAAGCTAGGAGGATAAAACGAACAGGTGTTAGCAGTAACAGTGACGTTGTATTATTTCTCTAACAGGAAATACTATTGTAGATTTAATTGTGTGAAATGGTATAAAGTCATTTCATGCACATTAGTAGTACAGCTACAGTGTGAAATAAATGTATAAGCAAAAAGTATATGCACACATACACAAACACAACAGAAGAGCTGGAGAGAAGGGGAAACATCACACCACAAGCAAGCCATTCTAATTTTTCAGTCATGTTAGCAGGGAGCTCTTAGCTTGGTCTGAATATCACAGAAGGTCCCAGGCAGGAAGTGCTACGCTTAACAGAAATATTTGGCAACTGGAAAAGCAAATAAAATGCTTTACAAATGAAGATCGACAAAGCTCTGTGGATGCAGAGCGAAACGTCTCTACCTTACAAGAAGTCCCGTTGCCATGACTCAACTTTCAGACTTTACAAATGAAGTTAGTGGAGGGGGACATACCGAACTGTGATGCGCCCTAAGAGCAAATTTACAGTGAATGTGTTGAAACATATTCCACAAAGCTATGTATGAAGCAGCTA
Organism: Sandelia bainsii; assembly: GCA_032362345.1. Lineage (NCBI taxonomy): Eukaryota > Metazoa > Chordata > Actinopteri > Anabantiformes > Anabantidae > Sandelia > Sandelia bainsii. The sequence goes on from JAUMHL010000013.1 coordinate 32,925,580, forward strand.
TGAATACATCAATGTCTGAAGGTGTCTTACAGCAGTAGTTGTATAGTGATAGCCATCTTACCAAACTAGCGTGTGTGTCTGATAGAGCATTCCAGAAACACAGCAACAGAGTCAAAGCCACACCAGGGCAGCAGTACAAGAGTAAATGTCATACAGGGAGGGGCACTCGAAGCTGGAATTTGCCACACTCTTTCACAAAGCTCTGTACTTACATCCTTAATATATTCAGTGGTAATGGGCTTGGTGTTACGATCAATCGCCCCTTCGGCTACAATTATGATATTCAGCCTTTTCTTCCCTGCTCGGTTCTACAAGGAGGGGTGGGTGGAGAAAACAACATGACAGAAAAACTGAGACTGTGGCTGTGACGTGGGCTTTCAGAAGCACAGGGGCCAGACAATAATGAAGACAACAGCCTGTGAGCTGCGAACAGAACCTTTCATTAATAAAAAGCCTAGCTTGTGTTTGCACTATGTAATCGGCAATATCCTGCCAACCTCGTTGCTTGTCATCACATTATATGAGGTTAGCGTAGCGCCTCATAGTCTCTGTCTTACGTACAATTCCTGACTGGTTTCCATGAGCCGGGTCTCTGTGCTTCTGGCTTCCCCTATCTTTACACTCAGGTACTCACATCCTTTACATTACTAGAGGTTATAGGCCTCCCATGCCTGTCAATGGCTCCCTCGGCAACTATGATTATGTTGAGCCTTGTGCCCCTGGAGCGGGTCTGAATCATAAAACAGCATATTTTCAAAGCAGAAAGAACATAGTAAAATGCCAAACAACAGAGGCTGAACACCTTTCTTTATATGGGTCTTCTCAGACTAAAAAATAAAGGCAGCATTTACTCCTTAGAGAAGGAAAGAATAAATACAAAATTTATGAGTTAAACAAGAAACATTATACAACATGGAGACTGATACAATATAGTTCACTGGGTTAATTGTGGCAAACAAGTAAGATCATGTTACCGCAGACAGTTTTTGACACATCTTCTCCTCCCATCCGTCTTCTGGGGGCATCTCAGGGATCAGCACCCAGTCGGCCCCACAAGCCAGAGCACTCACCAGGGCTAGGTAGCTGGGATCGAACACAGACACAGCAGTTTATATAGACACAGGTGATAATGTTTTCCTTGTTTTTTCATGTGCTTCTTGGTTCTGCACATTCTTACCCACAGTGTCTGCCCATGACCTCCAATACGAACGTCCTCTGGTGACTGAGAGAGGAGAACAGAAAACATGAGGCAGCAGTGGAGTTTAATAACAAAGCAAAGCACAGAACTGAGGTATTAAACAAAAGACATTCAAAAGTTGGTGCTGAAACTGAGATGTGGTGATATGTTTGGTGTGTGAATTTAAGTGAATACACCCCAGTGGTGGAAAGTGACCTGTACACAATGTATTGCTACTTTTATTTAGGTAACAAATGACTAATTTTTCCACCACTGAACAATAATTTTAGTACCTTGTTACATACATAGAAACAACAATTTCTATTTTCATTTGTTGGAGTTCAGCTAGAAGCAGAAAGATATATTAACATATAAAGATATATCAATATAGAAAAGGCAGAGGAGCTTTTAATATCATTCATATACACTACAAGTCAAACGTTTGGACACACATAGGAATGACCATGTTTTTCATGAAAAGATACATGTCTTCTGTTGTGTTACCATCATTGCACATGGTTTTCTAATTATCAGTTATCCTTTTAAATTAATACATTTGCATTAGCAAACA
>JAUMHL010000013.1:32927427-32958830 GCA_032362345.1 Sandelia bainsii
CTGTGATCTGGTGCTTTATCTGGACTCTGAGAACAACTAGTTTTTCTATAACAAACTAGATAAATGTTAATGCCCTGACAATGGAGAATAGCTTTGGTTTATTTAATTTGATAACATTAATATTTAAGTTGAGATTTACAAGAAATATTGAACTGCTACTGTGTTAAGGGAATACTGCTGTATTTCTTTAAAGTGCAAACCATTTGTTATTGCACTTCTGTTCATAGAGCAGTACCTTTAAAATAAACGTGCGCAATAAACTACTTTTGAATTCATAATTTAATTTTGCCCCTAACAGTGCAATTGAAAAGTCATGCGATTATTCGCGATTAGAATTTTTAATCGCTGCCCAGCACTAATTTTTATATAACAGGCTGTTTGATCATAGTCATTATTTAAAATTTATTTTGCACTATTTCATGTTTAGGATGACCAAAAGTTCACAGCATCACCAAGCCTAACAAAACAAAGCTGCTCTATCCCACCCTCACCTCTGGGCCGTGGTCATAATTGCGTCCACCACCTCGATTATTCTGTGCAAAGCAGAGTCAGTTCCTATTGTCATGTCAGTTCCACAGAAGTCATTATCAATGGAGCCCACCATCCCTACAATGTGAAGGGCCGAGTACTTCTGAACAGCATCAGCTTCGATCGCACCTGCAAACATCATGGAGGTTAATGTCCATTTCAGACAGGTTACTCTCACAGCTTGCTGACATAATATCAAGATTCAAGATTCAAAAAACTTTAATAATGCCTTAGGGAAATAGTTTTGCCTTGTTACAGTGGCTCTCAGTTCAAAAAGAAAGAAAAGAACCACAACCAGGGACCAGAAAGATCAGCACCAACACAAAATAGTAAATATCACAGGGTGAGAAGCAAATCAAACTGCTGATCTCATGGAAAAACATAATCAGTTCTTTGTACTGGAAGAAACATCACTGATTTACAAAACAAACCCCTTCAGATTATAACTTTGTGTTTTGAAAGAAGACATGCTACTAAAATTCAGTACGGTACAAGTTTATACCACATCAGATCAGATCAGACCATATGTAAACAGCATCACATGCTGTTAATGCAGTTCTGCAGCAGTGTATTCTTTCCTCAGTACCTTGATCCACCAGCTCTGTCAGCAGTCCACTCCACTCCTCCCTGAAGAGGTTGGCTCCTGTCAGGCTGCCGTCTCCTCCAATGACACACAGGTTGGTGATGCCCCGCTGCACCAGGTTGTGGGCAGCCTTCAGACGACCCTCATGGGTGCGAAACTCTTTGCAGCGGGCGCTGCCAATAACGGTCCCACCCTGATGGCAATGAGTGTTAATACTTCATCACTTTTTTTCTTTTGATATTTAGACACTTGGCTGCTTCATTTGGTTCAATATGGGCTTGAGTGTCACACTTATGATGAACACGTACTGGCTGCTCACTAACCACAAAAAGAGTTGTATCTTTTAGCTACATGACTTGTATCTTCCCTTTCTGTTTGCTAATAAACTTATTTCTATTTTTATTTATAATGTTTTATCCTGAAACAGAAATCCACAGACTAGAGCTCTTTCTGGTGCCCCTACATTCACTGTATTAAATGTGTGGAATGCTGCCTATAATAATGACTCACCACTTGTAGCATGCTGGAGACGCTTTCCCATGTGGCCTCCCTTATGTTATCCCCACCATCCACCATACCCTGGTATCCCTGATTAAATAAAGAATAAGCTGCTTAGTACATAAATGCAAACAAACAAACAAATATGACAACATTACAGCTGACAACAGCTACAGTCCAAACTACAACAGCAGGTCATCATCACTGCACCTGAAACACAGTAAATATTTAAATAAAAGACACATGACAGTACAAATAAATGTGAAATTCAAGACTGTCCCTGCTCATAAAGAGTCTGTGATACCTGAGAGGGAGGTGACTTTCATGAGACATCTGCAAAAGCCTCAAGTCAGTTATGTAACAGCACGCAACATACACAGATGTGCCGGGATCAGAGGAAGCCTTAACTAAAGCTCCTCTAACATACACAGCGTCCCTGCAGAACTCCTTTTGCAAATTACACTGATTTAAAACACTTCATTTCTTTGGCAGATCTCCTGCACGGGATGTGTTTATGTGTTCTGAAGAGTTCAGCAATAAAATGGTTGTGTGTGTATTACTATGCAGAGATATCGTGGCTTCTAGTCGTGTTTTCAGTCATGCTATAGCTAATAAACTATGACATGTGAAAAAAGGCCTCATGCTGGCTCACCTCATGAATGAAATAGACTTTTGCTCCCACGTATAACCCCATTCTGACCACAGCACGTACAGCAGCATTCATCCCTGAAAGATAAAGATTTTGCAAAGAAAGACATCTTAACCATAAGGTCATCTAAAGTCAAAATGACAAAATTGTGATGAGCTGGATAAAAAAAATAATCACAAAACACATGGCTTCAGCTGTAGCAAATCATTCATCAATCTTTGATCTGTTCCTCGGTTTAAGCTGCATGGACATTTATTTCATCTCTGTCACAAAGATCTGCAGCTTTAATCTTAACTACACTGTAATTCTCTCTCTATGTGTTCAATGTGTTCGACAGTGTGTGTCAGTGTGTGGGTGTAAGCTCAGGCTATCTGTGTTTATACCATCCATCTGTGGCTTGGGACACATTTTCTTCTGGCCATTTTTGGGCATCATGGTTCGGAGCTCCTCTTGCAGCCTCTCAGTAACTGTGTGCTCAGTCAAAGTGAACTCAATAACCAGTCAGACACTGCTCTGTGACTTGAATGTCAATGGCAGGTTAGCTTCAAACGGTGACAGTGGGGATAACAAATAATGCTTTACCAACAGAGGCTAGACAAGAACTTGGCCCACTGGAAGACATTTAAACAACAGAAGAAAAGAACTAAGTTCCCTTTCTCTGCTCAAACTAGTAAAGGCTCCAGCTCTAATGGAAGCTATGTAACACTGTTACTAAGCAACACAAAGTTTAGGCCTCAGAGGCTGCAGCAGAGAAATCTTCTAGTCTGAATGTATTAACAAGCAAAAAAACATCAGTGGAAAGGGTTTACATGGTAAGTCATCGAACCAGTAAAACATCCACATCCAGCAAAGAGGGATCAACTCTTCATTTTAACATCCAGTATAACATTCTATGAACTCTTGTGGCGTTACATAATATTCAAATGAACAACCTGGCTTAATGGCATTCAAGAAAAGACAGATAACTGAGAACGTTACAAAGTATGTCCTTCATTTCTCTTGTTGAGGTGTATAAGTCTCTATCAAAGCAGACAATCACATTCTGCATGACTGACACTATCTCAAGCAGACTGAGGGAAAGGACTAAGCCAAGGTTACACACACACATACACACACATTTGATGTTCAGCTGCTGTCGTGCATGGTGCAGCCTCATTTGTCTGCTGAAATAACAGCTCCAAATCCTCTCTGCTTGTATGCATGTATGAATTCTCAGTGAATTCTTACTCTGAAACCACTCACTACACATTTATTCATAATACAAAGGCATACAATCAAGAACTGTTGATTTGCATGAAGATGTAAGAGTTTAAAAATTCAGTTACAACTTAGACACACTGTCTATAAATGGAGACGATTAGTTTTGTGGCTCATCTCCCTTATGATAAGTCCTGAGTGCTGACTGAGATTTTAAAAAAATTCTTTTATTTGTGTATACAGTATATGAGACTTGCAGCAAATGAAGAGCAGATCACATCTTATGACCACCAACTACAGGCCATTTGAAAGGGTTAACATACTTTTTCTTGCTACCATTTTTCTTTCACTTTCTTACACACCTCATGTTTATTCATTAATCTAGACATTAAAATATGCATTGGAGATTGATATATTAACTCTGGCACACTTGTGTCTTCACAATTAACACCACGTTTTGTGTGTTAGACAGAGGTTAAAAAATTACTCACATCATGCACCTAAGTAAAAGCAGTGATACCATAGTGTAGAAATGCCATGTTACAAGTGAAGGCCCTGCATTCAAAATGGTACTTCAGAGAGTAAAAGTACAAAGGCATTAGCTCCAAAAATACTGTAATGACCAAAGGTAAAAGTAGATTTTATGCAGAATGGCTGATTTAAGTGAATATGACATTATAGGATCATAATTACTGACACATTATCAAGTTTAACCATGGAGCTTATTTTAACACCTTATCTACTGTGTCAATGATGATATGTTGTGAATCTAATAATTACATAATGGTGGATAGTTTGAGCTCCCCGTGTCTGCGTGGGTTTTCTCCGGGTACTCTGGCATCCTCCCACCGTCCAAAGACATGCATGTTAGGTTGATTGGGAACTCTAAATTGTCCTTAGTTGTGAATGTGAGCGTGCGTGGTTGTTTGTCTCTATATGTCGGCCCTGCGATAGATTGGCGACCTGTCCAGGGTGTACCCTGCCTCTCGCCCGATGACAGCTCGGATAGGCCCCAGCACCCCCCGCGACCCTTACGAGGACAGAGCGGTTAGGAAACTGGATAGATGGATAGTTTGAGAATCAGGAATCAATAAGGTCTCATGGCTATACTGTATTTTGTTATATTAATCAAAATGGTAACTAGTAACTATAGATAAATGTAATTGAGTAAGTACAGTATTTGCCTCTGGAATGAAGCAAAGTAAGATAGCAAAACTGAAACACTGAAGTAATGTAACAATATTTCAAATCTGTATTTAAGTACAGTACTTTAGTAACTGAAGTGCTACAGCTATTGTCGGACTAATGTTCTTTTTGCAGTAACTATACCACATCACGACTATTAAATGTAGCCTAATGGCGTGTATAACTTTCTGTCCAATCAGGAGCAGAGCCGGTGAGCACATGGCCAGGGTTTCCTCTGTGACGCAGGGCTGACTGAGAGAGACTGAGCACTGAGATGTATGCAGCTCATCACGTACACAGGATACGGGCATCCTACCACCGGCCCACTCTGCATCTTCCAACCTCAACTCTCACCTCACTCATGACTAACACTCTGCGAAAGCTATGTGGCGGCTACTACACTCATTTTCTGTTTGTCACCAGTTTGACTTACAAAAGTAGCCCACAATGTTCAATGCAGTGGCCTGTACTTTAATTTAATGGCTGCCACTGCTTTAAGGTAAATGTAATACGAGTGAACTGAATGCTAACATGAAGTCACCAGTTACTAACAAATACTGGCCAGTATGAATACAATATGTAATACAGTATAATAAGATATGAAAACAAGGCGCAGTTTGACCTTGGCTGCTCTCTATGCTGATGTCACGGTGCGCAGCAACAATTACATGCCATCAAATCAATACCTGAAGGGGATGCTGTTAATAGTTAGCCGGGTATTTCATGTGTTAGCATGCTAACTAGTGACGAGCGTCCTCGATGAACGGCCACAAAATGACTCTCCTGCTGTGGTGTTCCTGGCTGCTGCGCAATGTTTTACATGTTATTACAGATGGAAGTCACGCCACTTCACGGACGGTCCAGCATCACACAGCTGAAGCCGTGTATTTTCGCCCTCTACGGGCCTGTCCACACTGATAACATATCGGTGAAACTGTCACTCCACACTTTACCTTGGGCATCCCCTCCGCTCGTCAGCACTGCGATGGCTTTCCCCGCTCCCGACAGGTTCTCAAAGAATATTTTCTTTCCGTCTGGCTGCGCCATTTTCACAGCGTTTCACTGTATGTCCCGGTCCAAGTTAATAAAATAGTATAACGTACCTACTGCAGTATTGAATTGTGCTAAAATGATGAAGGGCAACAGTCTTCCGCTCCTTCTACCTATGTGTGCCCGGCTGCCCGCTATGCTACTCTTGTTCCGCATCTAATTCTCAATATTCAGTCTATGATTCGCACAGGCTATAAGGAGAATGATTGGCGTTGCGGCGGACCAATCAGATCTCGTTGTATGTCACCCTGGTTTGATTTTAAACCAATGGAAAATTTGGAGATGTGATGGCACTTTTGTTTCGATGTTTCTAGTTTCATTTATTTTTAAATATTTTTGATTCAGATTTTTGAATCATGATAATCCTATTATTTATTAAATGCGCATTTAATTGTCAATTATAAATCACTTTGAGACGTTTGTCATGCCTGTAATAGGAAGCCTGTCAGTAGTGGTTGCCATGGATAATGATACTTTTTCATTGATGATAATTCAAATACCCTTTCATTATCATAATTTATAAACTTTTTTTTCTAAATTCCTCCTGACAAACATGAAACATGCAACGTACCTGGACATAATTACTCAAGTTAGATTATTTCCCACTGTCTCCATCCAGTGGCGTGAAGAACAAATTACAAAGACAACATTTTAGAAGCCATAGCAAAAGGCCCAAGTATGTTAGAACGATAAAATGGTATAATTAAATAGACATTTTTATTCAAATAGGCTATAAAATGAGTAAGTGCAATGTTAAATCACATTGTTTCCATCTCATCAGACAACAACAAATAATTAGAATTACAGTATTCAAACAAAAGAATGACTGAAATTTCTGATTAGAACCCAGACTGAGAGTTTCTTTCTGAGTGGATGAAACTCTCAAAAAAAAGATCCTGTCCAACATGTCAACCAGAGCTAAATTAGACACAGGACCAACCACAATTTAATGCAGTATATTTGTCTCTAGAAGTCTAGAGAGATATGGTGTGGACAGTACGTGTGGGTTGGTATTGTAGTTGTATTATTCACAAGACATATGTTGAGTTTTCTATACTTAAATTTTTGACTTAAACGAATGATAACACCAAATGAAAGTATCAAATGTAGGCTAGGTATCCATGCATATGTAAAACAAATTAGTTTAATGCTGGCAATTGTACAGACACTGCTGTTATACAGATATTATGAGTAATATTATAATAAAATCATAGTAGATGGCTGGTGGCACTAACTTTCAGTTGGGTACCATTAAACTATTACATAAGAGAATCGATACTCATGCGAGTTCCAGTCAGACAGAGGAAGCTAATGTGAAAAGAAAGATGGAACTATAACATTTAGTGTGTATTAATCTTAGGATTACACACTATCACCCCTCACATGTATGATGTTATTGCCTGTTGCTATTTTTCATTTTTCATCTTTAAGTGATGTTTATGTCACGTGCTTCATGTACATTTCCATTGCACTTTGTTCTATGTTGTCTTTAGCAATAAAGAAACTATTCCACCCGAAAACATACAAACTGTTTCCCACCCCATGTTTAATGCAATAATTGAAAATGGACAGGACAGGTGGACGTTTTGGTGTAGTGGACAGAGGTCTGAGGAACACTGCATTGTAACCACCAATTAAGAGACTGAGCAGTAAATCTTATGGGACAATCATACAAATAATAGCAATGGCTTCCTCTGTGGTGTCCTGTCATGCATACCATGCCCGTTAACCAGCTCCAATGAATCCTTTGAAAACTTTTGTTATTCTCTTGTTCTTTTTTTACCTCCCTGAGTATTATGCAGTAAGTTCTTTACTGTCTGCAAATGCTACTTTGAGTTTCTTTTTATTGTGAGCTTCTGGGAAAGGGAATTGCTTCCTTTACATTAGCGAGCCTCCCTTCCCTCAGGCAGTTACAGCAATCATATGGTTTCCCTCCATGGGGTCGCTGAGAAGATGGCTTTGCTGAAAACTGCTAAAATGACACTGCCAGCTGGGAACAGAAGTAGAGTCTCTTCATTTAGAGTTTTATCTGCGCTCATCAACTTTTTGCCTTCAGCTTTTTGCTCCACGGAACATAAGTCAGAAAGTAAGCCGTGTCAAGAAAAAAATATGACAAGAGAATGTAACAATGCAGAGCAAATGTTTTACTTCTTATTTATACTGCAGCAACATATTTTATTTAAGTTCACATGACTACAATCTACTGTACTTTAAGCATTGTAATGTGACTGGATTTCTAAGCTTCCAAGTGCTCAGAAAAGCCTGAGAAACAAAAAAAAGTATTACAGAGAGAGCTTGGCTGGATAGTTGCCATCAGTGTATTTAAATAGTGGGCTCATATGGTAAAACTGTGCCTGTAATTGTTGTTTCTGTTCCCTGAAGCCTGTAATAGAGACAATAGAGAATGTGACGAGAATGGCACAATAAACTGTCTTCATATCTGGGTGTGGTGTCAGTGAGATTTAACGACACGTTCACAGACTGTCAGGTGCAGAAAGGTGAGCGAGCGAGACGTCTGAGGTGACGTGCTGTGGCAGCCTGCAGCCTGTGAAGCTGCTCTCCCATGTGAAGGCTGCTTTTCAGAGAGATGTTGCACTATACTGCATTTTACAGAGAGCTGCTTCTGTTATTTAGCCTCATTGATATAAACAGGGTGGACAAAATAATAGAAACACCAGTCCATAAAACGCAATACCAGCTCCTATCCAAGTTTAATCCCTTAACCCCAGCACTTAGCCCTAACCCTCTGTTTTGCACGGTCAGGTGTAGTTGTGGGGGTGTCCTAATTCTCCTACAAAGAGGTAACGATACTTCTTCAAACTTAGGGTTTTCAGAGGCAGATTCAACTTCAAGGAGAAAAGGAAATTACTCCGAATGCCTTACAAATAAAACGTCTTTCTTTGTTTATAGGCCCATAAAAATGTCAATAGTCAGATAACCTTGTGACACAGTTCAGAGAGAGAACCCTCCATTATATGAAGTGACACATTTAACATAATACTTTATACAGTGCCGTGAAAACGTATTTGACCCTTCCTGATTTTTTTTTTTGCATATTCGTCACCCTTAAATGATTCAGATCATTAAACAAATTTTAATATTACACAAAGATAACCTGAGTAAATACAAAATGCTGTTTTTAAGTGATGATTTCATTTAATAAAGGAAAATAAACCTGCCTGGCCCTATGTGAAAAGATGATCTGAATCATTTAAGGGTGACAAATAAAAAAAATCAGGAAGTGAGCAAATACTTTTTCACAGCACTGTATGTAATGAAGTAGTGAAACGTGAGAGGCTGATTGTAACCATTCCTTCTCAGCAGAGGTCACTCGTGATGCTAGTTCATGTCCCAGTGGTTGTCTGTCCCTTAAGGAGCATCTCATTCTCAAACAGCATTTCCTGCTTGTAATTTTACACCACAAAACTCAACTCTTATTGCATTGCTCAGTTGCTGCTTGAATCCCAGGGGAAATCATGTCCCAGTATGAGCAGATTTGTGCAATAGGCTCACATTGATTGTTTGTTTATTGGCTGGAGGTTGTCATTCAGATTGGCCCTTTTCGTTGGGATGAGGTTTTAGCTGATGCGGTGCCCTAAAGGGATGGAGCTCAATCTTTAAGCAACCTAGGACAACATCGGCTGTCTCGTAGACGTGGGCCCTATACTACATCGAGCAAGTTCATGTCAGGCACAAAAAATACAAATGAGTGCTATATTATTATAATTAAAAAGTTAATCATCAGTAGAGCTGCAATTAACTTACATGGCATACACAAGACATGTGTTCATAATAAAGCAGTAACAAATCTGACTGAACCATACGTTTTTGTAGCTTTCTAATTTAAGCACTGAGAAGATTTATTACATGCAGTATTACTGCAAGGCCAACCTGTCTTTGGAATGTCCTGAACCTGTCTGATTCTGAACCTAGTAATACCTGTTCTAGACCGCTCTAGCTCTCTGTGTCCAGGTCTCCATGTACTTATCTGTACCCACCAGACTCACCTGCTCCCGCTCCAGTTCCCATTTCTGCAGTTTCTTACTCCTGCATTATGTTTTAATAAACAGTCTTTTCAAACCAGTTACAATTAGGAAACGTTAATAGGTAGATGTATTGAGGGGGAATACATAGCAAACGATGTTTACACATAATGGCTGCCTACAAAAAATATGTGACTGCTTTCCTGCTGAAGCCTCTGAGGTTATGTCATATAACTGAAGGGATTCAGACACACACACAATATTAGGTGGTTATTTATTTTGCCTTCTGTGTCTTGCTGGATGCCTTGTTTCTATTGGTTATGCAGCTCTTCGTTACACTGCACAGAGGTCAAAGTTCTCAGAGGTCAAGGTTGAACTCTCTGATGCGTGGCATATTGCACTTTGTTTCATGCAGTGACAAACTGCCGTGGTGTGGTACGAGCAATTGCAAATATTTAGTTTCAGAGCACAGTGGTGCTGTTGTTGCTTTGTGTGAATACATTTGAAGAAACAACACCAGAGGCTCTAAGCGTCGGTTGCTGATATACAGAGCACCAACTGGGGCAGCATGTAGCTCAGTTGGTAGAGCAGTCATCTATGAACCCCAGGGTCAGTGGTTCGACTCCTGGATCTTCCTGGACACATGTTGAGGATTCCTTGGACAAGACACCAAAACCCATGTTCATCCTGGATAATGTAAGACTATACAGTTGTAAATCTTATTTTAATTGTTGGACTATAAAACTCGTTTGGACCCTAATTTCACTCCATATTTCTACATACTACAGTATACTTTTATATTAGTACCCAGCAGTCCTATGTTCGTATCGTATTTACTAGAGAACAAATCTAGAATTTGTAGGTTGTTATCTGAACAATCATATAATGTTACTAAAGTATAATCTCTGCACCCATCTAAATCACACTAAGCAGTTCTGTAATTATTGCATTTATATATTGCATTAAAGTCTGTTTCTTCACTGCTGGCTTCGACGTTAAAGTGGGATCATGTAAAGTCCACAGCAGACATGTGCAGTAATGTGTAAAAAGTGGAGAGTTGTGAACAATATCTGCTTCATTCAGGCCAATATATGAGGCTCAATAAAAAAATGTACTTTGAGATGCTTGATGGCAGACTTATTATCCATTATTTATCAGCTAATTTCAAATTATAAGCATGTGTTTTTAACAATGCAGATTATTAATAAGCATTACTTAGCTTTTATTTCTCTTTATTTTTAAATTGTTTCCTTCAGGTACAAAAATATCCTGTTCTCAGGGTTAATAGAGGTCACATTTAGCTATCAAGAACATATATTTTCAGCAGCAAATCGCAGAGAAGGAAAAAGAAATGATGAAAGAAGTAACAAAAAGAACACAAAGAGATGGTTTATAATGTCAGGTAATGGCATAGAGGTTGTGAACTGATTTCTTTTTCTCTCTGATTGCCACATGGGAACAAATGAGCGAGCTGCCAATCTGCTGAACTGATTTCGGGGGGCCTCAGGTTGCTGATTAATGAAATGTGGGAGGACAAAAAGACGTCTGTGAGCGGTGCCACAGCCTACCTACAATCCCGCACTGCTTTTTCTGATTGGGCTAATCACCCCATTGTCCCTCAGCACTTTTGAGTCTGGGATTTTTAACGGCGAGAAGAAAAGACTGACAGAAAGAATTGCACAGAAAGCTGCATTTCCTTTCTATCCCCTCACAACCTTCCTCTTTCACCCATATCAAATCTTGTACCATTACCTCCAGTTTTTTTTTCCATATTGCCTCATGTGTCATCAATCTAGCTCACTTTAATGGCAGCCTCATAATTATTTAGATGATTATGTGTTGCAAGCCATTTAGCATGCTCAATGACACATGTTTAATTTATTTGCTGCTGCAGCTTCTCATAGAGGAGCAGAATTGAAGATGGGTGATGGTGGCATTGCTGTTGCTGCTGCTGCTGTTGTGCTGGTAGTGAAGCAAATCAGTGCCAAAATTGTTTGATAAATTGCAGCTGTTGGTGTAATATGCTATGCCACATCGAAGAGCTAATGTGATACAAATAAGGTATGCTTTGTGTAGCATTGCAAGGCAACGTTTGCTTGGGCTAATGGTTTGTGTCTGGGTTGACCAGTGAACCCACATAACACGCTGCACCATTGAGCAAGCTATTAGGACATGATAATGGGCAGAGCTGCCTGATGCTGAATGTAGCCTCGTTTCCTTCAAGGTTTTCATGGAGCCAGCTGAAGGGACACAAGGGAAACACGCAGAAATATCGGTGATGAGTTTCTGATTACTTCTTTATTTGAAGGCAAATGCAAAAAGCAGGCAGGAAAATTCACTGTAGAGCTAAAATATTATTGAAAACATTACTTCTGGCAGGAAAAAAGATGGAATTCTGAGAATTACAGAAAAAATATGTGAAAAAATAAGGGCTTTGAGTTTCTTGCATACCTCCACTTTATTGCTGCAGTAGTGTGAGGTAACCACTAGAGAGTAGTACAACATCACTGAAAGGCAGCAGATTACTCTTAATGCCAGGAGTATGTTTTAGAATCAAAAGGCACAAAAATCTATTGACAGATGTGAGAACTGTTTATTCTGCATTTTTCATTTAGAGGTTATTCATTTTTATCAGTGTAGCATGTACAAAAAGAGACTAAAATTGATCTAAATTAATGAAAATGAATAAGAAAACAAATAAACCAACATTAGGTTTTTCTGTTTTTATTTAGCACCAATTCAGGAATTTAGTGGAATCTAATCATTTCTATTAACTTAATGCCAACGGCCATGTTTTATATCTTCAGACAAATTTAAAATATTTGGTTTTCATTGTTAAAATCTATAAACATGAGTTGTTCTGACTCGAAGTCTTTTAACTTGAAACGATAAATTAAATCATTGAACTTCTGAGAGTCAACCCATTAAATTCGGTTTTTAAAGAAACAAAACTAGCATATATCCCAGCATGCATTGTTTGAGTTGTCCATATAGGGTTCTTTTTTGTAGTTTGAAGGAAAAATTGATGTTGAAAATTACATCATTTTTTATTTTTATTTTTTTTTGCAATTATGAAAAACCATGCAAGCCATGATGAAGGTTTAATCTAAAGGTTTGTTAAGTTGAGTGTCTCCTCTATACACTTAGAATGGGTTAAAGTCACTGGGAGCAGTTTAACATGATGGTTTTCCACTGACTCTCATACAAAGTTACAAAATCACATTAACTGCAGAACTGTGATTCATTTTCTCAATTTGAAAACTTAACTCTTCAAATGAACTGAGACATTGTTTTTTATGGATGCTTAAGTTGACTGAATTACCAACAATGATCAATAAATTAACAAATTTAAATGAAATAAACCAGACTGAGGTTTACACACAACAGACCTTTCTAATGAGGTTGACATAGCTTTGTAAGGCTCAATAAATTTAACATCATATCATATTACCGTATATATATATGTGCTGATCTTTATTTTGAGTTTAGCTCATGGACATCTGAAGCTAATTGTGATTTAACACACAATTGCACAAATGTAAGGTGGAAATATGGAACTTCCCATATATAAAACATATGCATATTCATAGATTCTGGATTTTTTCAGTGAGGGAGAAGCAATTGTGTACTTTTTAAGTACAACTTTTTTTGACCAAACAATGATAACAGGTGTATTAAAATATTCTGAAGAAGATCTGAAAGTACCGTAAGTTTTCTCAGAGGACTCTGCTGCTGGGGCGATCAGTACAGATTTGTGCTCCCGTGGTGCTGAGCAGCACAGCTTGCAGACACGACATCGAGTGCAGTGTGCTGCAGCTGGGTCTTGACATGTGCTGAAGTCTGTCACTGCGCTCTAGGACCGCTCTGTCATCTCCAGCATCTGCCGTGACTTCTTGCTGGAGAAGCTTCTGGAACAATCACAGTTCTCTGGTTGTCAGCACCTGGTGATCCTGTCTGCTTCCCTGCAACATGTCACTCTACGAACACATTTAACCACTTATATTCCACAGCTAAGCAAGCCAGCGTGTGGCTGTCAGTAATTTTCAAGATGTACCACAACTCCATGTCATCACTGTGAAATTCTATGACTGTTGTTCACAGCAGTCATTTTTACAAACTAGATTCACAGTTCAAAGCTCTGATACAGACACCTGCTTTAGTCAGTTACACACTGACCCAGAAAGTAAAGAGAACATTTATCAATACAGCAGTGAACCTTTTATGTGTTTATATGGCTGGTTACATAAAATGTATATAAAGAAACTAGACATTTTACTTTTGTTTAGATGAAATTTCTGCTGATACAGAACTAAATGAAGACAGAGTCATAGAAGCAATAAAACTAATACAAAAGTGCTTCAGAAAATTTTACTTTTTCATTGTCTTTCTAATGCTATTATTATAATTGAATTATCAAATAATTTTAATTCAGCTTTGAGTGTAGGGTTTGATGTAATAAGCAGGACAGGTTTTCAATTGTATTCACAAATTAATTGTGTACAAACTATATAGTAACTGTATAATAAAAATCCTTATTTAACATACTATGGTGGTGATTTTAATAACACAGTCTAATGTGTGGTGGTGGAAAAAGGTCTTTAACATGAATAAAAGTAGCAATACAGCACTGTAAAAATACTCCATGTAAACTCAGTCCTATAGGTAAGACATTTATTAGCAAAATGAAGTAAAAGTATCACAAATAAAATTTTGTGTTACTTCTCCTTCAATACTATTATTTAGATTCTCAATACAAAATGTAATCATCTAATACAGTTAAAGTTGAGGAGCCAGAGGAGCATTTGCATAAAGAGACATTATAACATGTATTATAATGTTGTGTCAGTGGAACCCAGAGTAAAATATAACCCCTCAATTAAACAATATTAGTGACCTGAACATTTTTTATTTCTGCAGAAACTATTTTATCTGTCTCTTATTATATGTGGCGCAAATGTGGACTAGATAAGCAGGAAGTACAATAATGTTTCAAATACTTTGTTTTCTTATGTGAGTACTTCAAATAAATTATATGTACTTAGTGTTGAGTTTGTACATTTCTGGCATCTCTCATTAGACAGTATTAATACTTTAGATTGCATCGGACATTTTTGCATCAGTCATCAGCAAGGTTTTACTGTTGTTTGTGGAGTTTGTTATAATTAGTAGCTCATAGGGTTAAAAAAATCTGTGGGGTGTTAATAGGAAAGAAAAACAAAGTCCTGATTATACAGCTTTGCTTTTTATGTTGCAGATCATCTTGAACTGTCACTGTCAGATCACTGGCCAGTTATAATGAAACAAGTCTTTTTTTATTACTAATGACTTTGATTGTACAGAAGGACACTGCAGGTTATCTCACCTCTGAGAAAGTATCGTCCCCTTCCTTTCAGAGCAGGTTTGAAACACTGACAGCGGCGAAAACCACACCTTAAAAAGGAAATGGAAGACAGAGAAGAAGAATTTCAAAATTCTTCTGCTCAGCTATCTTCTTCTGCTTCAGGTGATAACCACTTCACAATTCTTCTGCCTAACAGTCACTCACTCGTTTTTGTCTTTCACCCAGTAATTTAAAGCTGTGGAACCTCATCTCTTCCTCAGTGTTTTTATTTACTGATTAAATGACGAGCATCTCACCTCACCTGACTGCTTATGGCGGTGTCTGTAGTTTGGTGATTGACGTCTCTCAATCAGTAGCTAGGTCTGTAATCAACATCTGATTATAACGCTCACATGTACAGTGGTCCTCTCCCCCTCCCCTCCTTCTAAAATCATCTCTCAGTTTATTTCAGTTAATCAGGTGTTCCCCATCACCCTATTGTTTGTTTGTAAGTTTGAAACCTCATGTTTTCTCCCTGTTTAACTAACCAGTCATGCAGTGAGAAGGCTGTTCAGGTCCTGGATATACTGACATTATAGCAAAACCTGTGTCCCACTTGTTTCCTCATATTTGACGCATTTGATATAATGTTTCCTTACTGCAGCTGAAAACAACAAAAAGCTACACAGAGTTAGTTATTTTAAACTCCTGAACAACATCGATGTGTTGTGCTAGATCAGATTCTGGGACATGCAAATCAGTGACATCAGAATGGTTTTTAATCTCAGAGAGAGAAAACAGAAGAAGACATGGGAAAAAAGATAAGTGAAAGACTGCAAAGGATGCAACGGGTGATTGAAAAGTCTTCAAACAGCAGAGGAAGCTCAGGTACCAAAACAACATTTTGTTCTTGCCTCTGTACGCATGTTGGCATCTGTGTGTGCTCATACTGGTAACAGAGTATGTGTCACATCTCATAAATGATGTGAGCAGTCCTAGTTACTTCCTACTGAATACAGCATCAAGGAATACAAATACACTTCTAGTGGTGGATCAAGTATTCACATGATGTACTACTGCAAAAACACCACCAGTGTTGAAATACTCTCTTACAAGTAAAAGTCCTGCATACAAACTTCTATTTAAATATTAACTGAAAATATACTCAAAGAACTAAATGTAAAAGGACTCTTTGTATAGAATGGCTCATTTCACTGAAAATGATGTTCTACAATTACTGCAATATTATTGATGCTGTTTTCACAATTGATGCATTAATGTGTTCATCACTTGAATGTTGCAGCTTGTAACCATGAAGCTTATTTTAACACCTTATATGTTGTTTTAATGATCATATGTTTTACATCTAATAATTGGAATCCAGTTATTTGATTCAGATTCCACAAGGGAAACTACAGTTATCAAGTAAATATTATGTAGTAAAATAGAGCCAGGCTAGCTTTTTTACTCTTGTGTCCAGTCTTTATGCTAAGCTAAGCTAATTACCCTCTGGCTCTAGCTTCATACAGTAATTGCACAGACTGATATCAGTGTCCCCATCTCCTAAATCTGCATCCTTTGTTTGTACCATATTGTTTTTATAGAGGTGGTGATTGTGATTGGCTTATATCTTTACATGAGTATCACAGAACATATTTTCCAAGCTTTTAGTGTTTACACCAGCTAACTAGCATTCCCAAAAATCCAGCTTCCCAAAATCCAGCTTCCCATCCTGGCTCAGGAACCAGGGATAGGTCATTGTAATTTTACCCCTGAAAAGGATTATAGTGAAATGCCTGATTACCTGACAGAGGGAAATGAGACTATTGCCAGTGTTAGTGGGTTTTTTCCAAATCTGAATTGACAGGATGGAGGTGGGTGGTTAAGTTCAATCCACTATTGCTGATGAGCAGGCTGATTTCTATTAACCTGCAGCCTGCAGATCAAACAGACTGTTCATGCTGCTACTGGGAGATGGAGAGAGGGAGGCAGGGAGAGAGAGAGAGAGAGAGAGAAAAACTTTTATGACATAGAAAGTCTGCTTAATGGAGTGGAAGATTCTCCCCATTTAGCTATGCACGGAAAAAAGGAAGCTGGCCGGTGCTCAGGAAAAATGGCTACTTCCAGTTAAGTCCCCCAGTGGATTGGAAATTAGGAAATTATAAGCAGAGTGATCAATCATAGAGCAATGTGCTCTCCGGCGTGAAACGCCCCAGTATTCTCCAAGATGTGAGAATGTGGAGTGACGTAAAACTTCATCTGAGCAATTATCATAGGTACATCACTGCCTGTCCCATTAGTTCAACCACGGCTGACAGAGCCTGTTCCCGACTTAGTCACACTTTTCATTTGGGTATTCACAGACACAATAGAGGCTTACATGAGCTGCCATTGTGGTTCTTTTTAAGCAATGATACCAGCAAGTGACACAATATGTCACATACCAAATCCAGTGATGTCCATTACATTTTGTCCCAAATGTTACCAAAGAGCAACATTTGTGTTTCTTCTTTTTGCTACAACATCCTGTTATGTCCATCCACACATGAAGCCCACTGGTGACAAACAAGCAAACAAGCCAACATCCAGTGTTAAAAAAGTTTGGTGATTGTCTCCCAGCCTCCCCTTATTTGACAGCTGAAGCCCTAACACATGATCAGGCAGAGCCAGGAGGGCGTCAGTGCAAGATCAGGAAGCCCCGAAAGGGGAAGCAGAACTGGGGCTGATGGGAATATGTCAGCTCTGGTGCTCTGGGAGAGTTAGAGGCTAGAATATTGATGTAAAGCTACTGTGACAAACAAGATGCAAATTGTCATCATAAACAATCACACATTTCTCACAGCTGACAGTTGGAAGTGTTTGATTGATAGTGATAGTGAGTCAGAAGTATTAGAGTTTAAAGCTGCCACATGAAACTTTTTTGATTGACATAAAGCAGAGAGAGAGAAACAAACAGACGTGAGGCTAAAAGAAAGGAGACAGAGGCCACATGAGCATCATCATCTAGCTTTTTGTGAAACGTCTTTAAACATTTCTGGTTGCTTTCATAGATTAAAGGTTAACTTGAGGTCATTGCATGTATGTCAGAGTAAGTGCAGGAAGTTTTGCAGGACTGGAAACACATGTATTAGTGTTTTGTACGTCATCATCTGAAATTAGGTTTTGAAGCCTGGAGATTAGACTTGCGAACTGCCACCATTAAATCAGTTGTGACGGCTTGAAAATCCAAAGTTTGGAGGGTTGAGGTTGGTTCAGTTTGATGGACAGCTGTTAATCTGTCAGTCACGCAAACATGTTCCCAAACACTACATATGTGCGTGCACGTGACTTAGGAAGTCGTGGTGCACACTGGAAAACAGGGTCCCCTGAAACCCACTATGTAATTCAAACCCTTATTTTAACTTATAATCTTGTAATGACTGTCACTTCAGTTGTTAGTTATCATATGCAGTAAAAGACAGAACAAAACACTGTAAAACTCTCTGGCTGTCTGCTGCTCTGGTTGTGTTATGTACTGATATTGTGAGACAGCTTTTCACCTCAACGATGAAAGACGCAACATTAACACCACCTGGTGGTGGACAGGTATCAGCATGGCCACTCTGACTGGTCTGTGGCTAAGCAGCCCCAAACGCAGGAAGCTGTAATGCATTATGTGTTCAGACACCTGTTGATCAATTTTTCCCATGCTGACCCCTGTCCAGAGGTTAGGCCAAGATCTAACTGGCCAACCTTGGTGCCACCCCTGCTAGAGTGAGAAGGCAGTACTGTAAGTACTTGACTAATGAGGAAGGACCAGGATGCCATGCTCCTGGTAATATTAGAATTGGAGAATGAGCTTCAGAGCCAAAGAAAACACACTGTGAGTACAGAGAAGATGGGCTGCCCTCCAACTGTACATGAACTTCCTCAGCAACTTGAGGAAGCAAAAAACAACATTCAGCTGAAAAGCAGATGCTTACTGCTCAGCTCACCACAGCCAAACAGGAGTCGGAGGCTCTGAACAAGGAACTCTAGAAAGAAAAGATTATGAGGGTCCAAGCTGGAGATCTTGTGGAGATATTTTCAAGAATATCAAAGACATGCAGAAGGACTCAGAGCAGCAGCCAAACTCAAATCAGCAAAAAGGAAACAAGATGAACTTGACAACATGCGATTCTGGAGCTGCAGCAAATGCTCCAAAAACACATAAGACCTGAGGAACCTGACAGATACTGAAAACCTAACTGAAGGCCTCATGCAAAGTGATCGAGTGGCAGCTACAGAGGGCAGAGGTGGAGAGCAGCAGACTGGAGGCCCTTAAACCAGCAAGGCCCAGAAATGAGAGCAGGCCCGAGGAGCTATCAGCTGACAGCCAGATGGTTGCTGACAAGTAAAAACAGGAGGAAAAGAAGCAGGCAGCACTCATTCAAGACATCATGGAGCTCACTCAGATGCTCAATGAAGAAATGGCTCTGGGGACCCAGGCAGACACCTAGTTTAATTTTGAAGAAAAGTACACTAAAGTTACCACCCAACAAACTGTTATTTAGTGATAGTTTTATTGCTTGTTGCTTGTTTTTCACATCCTCATATTTCTCAGTGTATGCAGTTTAATACGAGGGTGGCACACAGTGAGAGCAGCAACCCTCAGCAACATTTTATTTGTGGAAATAAAGGACTAGAGAACATGCAACACTTTTAAAATCAAAATTTAAATATATTTAAAATCTACTTGGATGCTTTGAGCAAACCCAGTGATGTTAACATCAGTGATGTTTACTATTTAATATAAAGAAACAAATTAACAACTAAACAAAAAAAAAACAACAGAAAATATTTTTCAATTTAGAAGATAACTTTCTGACATTTGAATGGTGTATATTACGCCCTTTGAATATAGATATTACTACTCACTTACAAGGATGAAATTAGTAATAACAGGACTAATATCAGATGGTGAAGATGCTGGGTAGTGACCTCCACACTAGCCACCAAGTAGTGGTGGTAATGTGCTTCTGCGGAGATGCCATGGTCTGCTTCTTCACCACCCATGCATACCGCAAGTTTGAACACAAAAGCAGAATCCCTCACAGACATATTTACTTTGGTGTTATGTCAGCCGCGTGGGTTCTTAGTTTTCCAGTCACAATTTTGAGCCTTGTGACTAAATAATGGTCAGTTAAAAACCAGTACTGAGGAACCTGAGTCGCCTAGGTTATTGTAACATAGCAACCACCATCCTGTCGTTATATTTGTACAAAATCCTCTGTCAGGACCTGATAAATCACACCCCAGAAATAGTTTATGAATTAATGTTTTGCTGGTTTTGGTAAAGGAGAGAGTATTAATGTTGTGAAATAGGCCCTGTGATGAGACTAGGCCCTGTGATGAAAGGTGTGGGCAGGAAAATCTTTTATATAAATTGTCTATATAGGGTGGAGATGAGAGGTGAGGAAGACACAGACGGAGTAATGGTCAGAGAGCTGAGAGATGTCTGGGATGGCTGTGGGATCAGAGAGTGTGTGAGTGTGTGTGTGTGTGTGTGTGTGTGTGTGTGTGTGAGTGTGTGTGTGTGTGTGTGTGTGTGTGTGCTGTAGCCTGCCCAGGGAGCTGCAGTAGCGGTTGTGTGCTGATCATTCATGATGGCACCTTAGAGGCCATCCTGTAAGGAAGAAAAATGAAAACTATTAAAGGCTCGCTGGGCTATCTTGGGTTTGGTGTGTCAGCAATTATTAGCAAGGGACAGCAGTCTTTAGGTCCTCAGATATAGAAGAGTGGGAGACTGTGGCATAGGCGGGAAGGACACCATGATCCCCTTATAAACTCTGATCCGTGCTGCATAACTTTCTCTACTGTGCAGCAGCTGTGGAGCTGAGGGTTTTCTTTCTATCAGTGGATTTGAGTGGTAAGTAGTAAAGTGAAGTAGTTGTAATCCACATTTCTGTAGGTCCATTTCTTTTTTTCTTTTTTTTGCTCCATCTTTGGAGGACAGCAGCCAAAGACGCTGTGGTGTTTCTGCAGTGAACTTGCCAGACACAGGCAGGAAGTCAAACAGTGTGGATGGCACTGTGACATTGTTGGATCATCTGTTGATGAAACCAGACTTTCTATAAACTGATTCTCTCTGTTTGTCGGTTTATCCATGGTGTTTTCACTGCTCCGCTCATACTAGCAGCATTTCTTACCCATTAATTCCAAAAAAGCTCTAAATTCTCCAATTAATCCTCCATATCAGCGGCCACCGTGATAGACTGTGAATATCCATCACATTTATGTTCATCTATGTAGAAAACATGAAAAAAAGAATTTGGATGCACAAACTCTTGGAGTGAGCAGGTCAGACTGGGTGGTTGGATCAACAAAGCGACACAGGAGAGCAGAGTTTGACTCCAGTAACACAACTGTCTGTTATTGTTATTGTAACTGCAAGGATGTAATGTTGTTATTTGTCATTTCAAGCATTTATTTTGTGCAAAACCACAAACCTTTTACTTTTTCTAACCATGTTTAATGCCTAAAACTAACAAATCTGTCTTTGTGCTTAAACAAACCAAACCACTATGATTGCACAGTTGTAATCCAGAGTTTTTTGTGTTGTGTTGTGCCAGCTGCCAGGAGTGCAATTGCAATAGCATTATGGGGGCGCTCTTTCAACACCTCTGATGGTCATACAAGAGGCTAGTGGCAAGCAACGTATGTGGTTGTTCAAGTTGGATGATTTAGCTGCTTTGTGAGGGGATTTACAGTATGTGAGCTCACCACAGCCAAACAGGAGTTTATATTTAAGTTTACCTGGCTCACACTGACAAGAATACAGAAAAGTTGGTAAGATAAGCCGATAAGAATTAAGGCATCCTGTTCAATATTTATTTACATTTTTCATTTATAATTAAATATTTTCACACCCAGAAAATGTGCAGACAGAGCTCCTCTCGTGAGGAGTGGATAAACAACTGGTGTAAACCACAAATTATCCTCAATACATACTGTAGAAAAAGTTAAAAGTCACCTACAGTTTGTGAAGTGCTTTTCAGAAAAATGCCTAGGTCATCTGAAAAGTCATTACGTAACAACAAAGTTGCTAAGTTGGCAAGGCAAACAGTGATTTAAATGAAAATGCAGCACATGATTATTTTAATATTAGATGTCCATTGCCAGTAACATAAAAAATGAATTTGGGGACATGCATTATAAATCACATAAATGAAGGTCACGATGTCCATTAAAGCAAAGCCTGCTGGTCATATTCACATGTTGAATTATCAAACTCCTACCTGCTGGAGAATATGGTGACCTTGCATTTACAGCTCCTGCTGGAAGACAGATCCTCGATGGACTAACCCTCATTACTCATTACAGTGTTTGAGGACGTAGGGGACCACCTGCGACACTTACAAATGACTTGCTTGTGCAGTTTGCCGCGAGCGGAGCTGTATCCGGGCCTGACCAGATGGCCTGTGATTGACTCTCATGTGGTACAATACACATACAGCGTGTCTGCGGCCCGAGGGACCGATTCCTATTTCACATGCATCATAAAGAGAAAGAAATTGCAGAATCACACAGATGACACCTCCTAGAACCAATTTTTAACAGATCAGCTAATATTGGTGTTTCACAGCAAGTATGTAATTTGTATTTGGATGAATTATGATCTCATACCTAAAATAGATATCTTCTGTTTTGCACTTTTACTTAAAATGAAACATAAAGTTGTTTTTAGAGGAGGGAGTAGGAGGCAACTCTTTAAGCTTTTGTCCTTAAAACAATCCCCAGTTCATATTTTTCACAGACAAAGTCCTGATAAGTCTCTCTTCTTAAAAAAAAAAGTGAATTCTCATTGGTAAACTAAGGTAGACAAAGAACATGAATGGCCACGTTTGTGAGTGGAGCGGGAAGGTGATGCAGGAGGTCAGTGAACGTAAACGCTGCTGTTATTCAGTTGTTAATCCCTCAGGCATAGTGACTGAGCATGCATCAATCACAGCCGTGTGTGTCCAGAGGTGAGCCAACAAGCATTAACCTTGAACCAGAAGTCAAAGTCTAGCTGCTACACCCCCCCGACAGCCAAAAGACACACCATCTTCATGTCCGCTCAGAGAAGCCCCAAAAGTTAATGTGAAGACCTGTGCTGGTCAAACAAGACAAGACTGTAGTAAGGTGTTCAACATCTTTACCACTTACGTTTAATAATTAATTCACCGGTCAAAGATGACAAACCTAAAAATATTTTTCTATCTACAATTTTCAGCCACCTGCAAATTATCACTTTCACAACTTTACTGGTCTAAACAACAAGATTTGGATAATGCTGTCTTCCAAGCTAAAATTACAGGCCTGGTTAGGATGACATGTTTGCCACCTTGTGTTGTCTGTTAGTGTGACAGATTGTGACTTGAAAAGTGTGTGTGTTAATGAATAGGAGCTGTTTGTGTCTGTGTGTGCAAGCATCTGTTCCTAACTTTAAGTAAGGTGCAGTCTTCCTCATATTCATTGTGGCTTAAACTATTAAACATGACTCACAGTGTAGGGTACAGGAAGTACTGCTGTTCAGCAGTCAGCAGCGTAAGTTGTTGATCCCCTTATTGTTGTGAGGGGTGTTTGCTCTAGTTAAAGTCTTAACCCTGTGTAAAACCCACTTTCAGATTTGTTAAATCTTTATTTTATGTATCAAAGTAAAAAATGTTGATTTTTAAACACTGAAGAGTTTCTCAAATTGGAAACTGTGTCAGCTCCTTCTGCAAGTCGAAGTGTAATGGTTTTGATCTAGACCTGGGCCAGTGTGGTCTGCATATTGTGGAAAAATGTAGCAAATCAGCTTTTTGTGTGTTTTTCTAAGCGGAATTAAAGTTACATGTGACCTGATTTAACAAATCTTCTTACTGCTGTCTTAATGGATGCAAAATGCAGTGAAATCATTAGGATGTCTAACATTCTTTCAAAATATTAAGTGACTCAAAACATGGAGAATCTGTCGCTATGTTATTTCACTTTTAACTCCGTTTGAGCTTTCCTTCCTCCAAAGCAGAAGCTTGTTTGCACTATTTGCCCTGGAGACTGGGTTACTGTTGTTGCAGGAATAAATGGCCGATGTGATTCAAAAGATAATGGATTAAGGTTAGAACTATAGAACCAGGAGATCCTTATACACTGAACATATAAAACAGTAAAGTTATTCCAAAAAGGAACAGAGGTATAGTGACAGTTTGATGCTGATGACAGTTCAGTTTTAATTTATTTAAAACCATCTTCAGAAACAGGGCAGTTCCTGTAGTCAGTCACTGTCATTGTTCTGAATTTGAAGCCCCCCCGGTCGGCCGGGAACCTTTCTGTGTGGGGTTTGCATGTTCTCCCCGTGTCTGCATGGGTTTTCTCCAGGTACTCAAGCTTCTTGCACACACTCCAAAGACATGCAATTAGATGAATTAATGACTCTAAATTGCTCATAGGTGTGAATGTTTGTCTGTCTCTATGTGTCAGCCCTGTGATGGACTGGTGATCTGTCCAGAGTGTATCCTGCTTCTTGCCCAGTGACAGTGGGATTGGCTCCAGCACTCTAGCAATCCTTAACAGGAAAAGCGGTTCGGATAATGGATGGATCAACTGATCAGATGCCTCTGTAGTAGTACTATGTGTTTTAAAGGAGACTTCCACATACACAATCACCTACAGCACAGGGGTCAACATGGGATAAATGTAATGCTGATCATAATCAACAGGTGTCAGAACACACAGTGTATTGCAGCTTCCAGCGTATAGAGTTGCATAGCTGCAGGCTGGTGGTCAGAGTTCCCATGCTGACCCTAAAGCCTAGTCTGATCAGAACAATAACCATTCCATATTTCACAGAAGGAAAACATGAGAAATAGTACAGTACAAGTAGCAGATCTGTTGTAGAATAACATCTATGTTATCATATTCTTATGTTTGTCTGTTGCATAATACTATTTATCATGTCCTATTTTCTTGTCCTGTTGTCCTATATTGTTTGAAAATTATAACCATGTTTCAGCGATTATGGCATACTCAACATGTATATGATGGTTTGACTGTTTTGTCCTGTAGATTAAATTTTTCTATGGCTAGAACTTTTTGCCTTGCGGCTATTTTAGAAAAGAGTAAAGTGACTTTATAGCTTAGATCTAATCATGCTTCCTCAGCAAGCAACATCAGATAGACTCCCAAACCTTATCAGTGTAGGCAGGCAGAGGAATCATTTCAAGCATCTACGGCCAGGAGGGAGGAAAAGGAGTAATTCACGGCTGTAATAGCAGTGGTTCAACAATTAGAGAAAAAGTCTAAAAAACGGGACAAAAAAAAACATATAACAAAAGAACGCCCTGGAGGCTTTTGTGATTGGAAAAAAGAAAGAAGGAAGAGGAAATGAAGAAACAATCACAGACTTTTATATAAAAAAAAAATTCAAGAGCAGATGAGGAAGATAAGCCACTGTAGCACTGTTTGATTCTGCGGATTGTCGAACGGCTTTTGATTTCCTGCTAAGTTATTTAAATGGTGCTCATGGGGAGAACATCAAATTCAATAACCCCTTTTTTAGATGAATCTTATTTGATTTTCATATGAATGGAAGTTCCTTTCATCTGGCAAAAAAGCAATATAGCTGAACAAACAGCCTTTTTTTAGTGTCTGCATTAATATCAGACAATTAGCATACGCTTGAACCTCTGTGACATCTGTCTTGGTGTGGTGATATTATAATGCAGCACCTGGTATTTGACCAGGTAAACAAGGACTCAATATTTTGTAATAATTTGTAATTTGATTAATAAGTAAATGTTTTAAAAATAGGTTTCTATAGAATCAGAACACTGGTGGAACTGGAAAGCTGGTGGTTTTATTAGATTTACTCTGCTTGTCATGTAGTTGCAGCAGTGATTATGTGTTTCTATTGGCAAATAAAGTTACTTTATTTACTACTGAGAATAAAAATCTTATTTGATAAAAACCCATTTTGGAGCAGCTGTTGCAATCCAATTTATGAAGCATGTAATGTTGATTACCCTCATGTGCATATGTCACTGGAACCTAGATTTATCCTAAAGTGGGAAAAAGTGTAGCTTATTAGCATCAATGCTTTCCGTAAACCTATAAATAATGGTCAAGTCAGTCCAATGTTTCCAAGCCAAATGAGATATACTGCATAAGGTCTTCAGCATGTTTTGATTTTACCCTGTGATCAGATGCCTAAACTTCCTGACAAACTTCTCATCCTTCTCCATCTCAGTTCTCTCTTCACAACAAATGTTTGGTAGAGCAGCCAAACAGTTTTACACCCCCATTTCCAGTTTTGTTGAAATTTAAGCAGTTTATTTCCAGTGAATGACTTGTCAAACAGTCTCCATTATCTGACCCAACTCACCACCAGTTGGTGAGCAGGTGATGGCTCTACTCCACTCTTAACCTTAGTGTCCAAGACATACTGCCACATCTCAAGTGATCAACTTCGACAAACAAACAAAAAGAGGAAACGTGGTCCAGAGTGAGGATGACGACAAGAACCAACACCAGCACCAGCAGGAAGAATGGGACAGGAGGGACGTGACATGATAAAGGTTTACTAGCTCATGATAACAAGTAGCTACACAATGCAACTTAGTTTTGTATCTCTTCATCCTCCACCCTGGAGTGAAGATATGGACGCTACCTGCAGTACCCCTCGCTCCATCATACTCACCTCCTTCTTCCACCATGGAGAGAAGATACGTTACCCCACCTTTTTTTGGTTTTTAATTATTGTTAATAGACACCAATAATAAGCACTAATATCAGTAATTAGAGTGGTTCAGATGGTAGAGCAGTCATCCATGGACCGCAGGGTGAGTGGTTTGTATATGCCCCTTTAGAAACCTTCCATCAAGCCATGATAATGATGATGAACAATCTGAACTGTGACACTGTCACTTTCCCTCACATTACAATGCTATTTAGTCAGCAATGTTGTGTGATCTGAAAGAGAGCTTCAAAGGGTCTGGCCTCTTATACTAAGAACATGGTCAATGGCACAACTTTGCTTAAATTTGGTTTCTTACCTAGACATACAGCAGAATCTGAAATAATTCTTTTTTATTTTCATTTTACATGTCAGAACTTATTCTGTCTATAAATCCTCAAACCTTCTGGTGACATTTACATGAAAATATCACACATTTTCTGTGAGGTCTGATGCTGACAGAAAAGGCTGGACTGAATTGTGGTGACTATAGAAAAATGTAATTTTTTGAAAAACTAAAAGAGGTTTTTGAGAAACATCTTGGAACATCTGGAATATCACAGAAATCAGACCTTTACTGAGGTTGGATTTTAATGAGAGATAGGTGTGGGTTTGTTGCTGCATAGTAATTGTGTTCCCTCAGTGCCTCTATGTCAGGATACAACTGATCAGTTTCAAATTCAACTTTCTCTAAAATACTCCTATATTGACACAGCTGCACATAATATTGTGTCTGAAATCGGAGATGTTTAATAGGGTGCTGAGAATGATTTACCACTTTGAAATGCTAAACGGGGTGGGGATACAAATTAGCCAGGAAATGCCTGGTGCATGTAATTAAAGGCCCCAATGAATTCCAATAATCAAATAGGCCATCTTCTGAGAAAACTATTACAGGAGGATTATTAGTGTAGCAGGTTTCACTAATCACTCACTGACAAACAGGCTTTCTGCCAGCAGCCCCGTCTTCCGGGGCTGTAACTGTCAAACAGCCACATACACACAAGTGGTTGTACACTTGTGCAATCACAGCCATACACACCCTTAAACATACATGTATGCATGTAGACAGACTGGTACGCAAACAAGCAGAGACAGTCAGTCAGTCCTATTGATGTCAACCTTTTGCTCTCAGTTATCATCTGCACACAGACGGGCTTCATATTGAATCAGAGGGAGAGGTTTAAATAAAACTAGAAGGCTTTCACTTTCAATCTCATCCAGCCGCCAACTTAGATGCCTTGACTGAAAGATTTGGGAGATAGAGGGGCTTTGGATGTCAACATGCAGAGACAACATACAGTGTGTGGGCATTTACTCTGTGCTGTATATCTATAAATGATACTATAGTTGTCTCATATAGCTTGAATTAAAATTACCTACTCTATGTGAGAAATGTGATCTAAAAGCTGGTAATGTGACGCTCATTCTGATTGTTGCAGTGAAGTATTTACTACATCAGATTAAACCACGCACGGGCTTGCACACAAATGGTTAGCTGTCAGCCCTTTGCAGCACCGAAGGGCCCTGGTTAAATTAATCAGTGACATTAAAAAACAGACCAAAATGCGTCACGCTTTGATGCAACCCAATGTGTTTATTGATTAATAAACGGTCAGAGGATTCCATTTCCCAGATATACTGTCTCTGGCTGCCGCTGCCTGTTTTTGCTGCCTAAGAGGCTTTTTTCTCCGAGGACAAATGTGTTTCAGCTGAGCAGGTTCAATCCCTTATCCATTGTTTTTATGTACTTCTGTTTAGCGCTCCCTGAGCTCCACTGACTACCTGCCTGTTTAGAGGCCTATAAACATAAATCAGACTTGTTAGAGACTTTTTCATAAATTCCTCACTACACAAAAAAGCTACT
Organism: Sandelia bainsii; assembly: GCA_032362345.1. Lineage (NCBI taxonomy): Eukaryota > Metazoa > Chordata > Actinopteri > Anabantiformes > Anabantidae > Sandelia > Sandelia bainsii. The sequence goes on from JAUMHL010000013.1 coordinate 32,956,001, forward strand.
TTAGCAGATGGATGAAAACACATGAGGGCTTTTTCTCTCTTTTGTAAAATGAATTCTGTCCTGGCAGTGTTCAGAACATTATTGGTGTCATTAAAGCTCTGATGAAAATCTGTAGTAGCAAGCCAAGAATCATAGCACCAGCCTACTGTTTTATGTGCACATCACATATTGTATAGTAGGTTCAGATTATTGGATAAGATCAGGAACCAGTCTATACTGACATTCTGGTGAGAGACTCTTCCCTGAAAGATATTTACAACTAGGCTTATTCTCTATCCTGTATTTAATGCTTATAGACAGTGAGGTCGGATCATTGGGTGCTGTAGTTCCAAATATTTTACATTTAGCCCTGAATAGATTTGGTCCTGAAGAAGCGTTTGAGTTTAGCAAAGCCAGACCCAGACAGCAGAGCAGATCTTTCCATGCATCCTCTGACAGAGGGGGAAAGTAATTTAGCACTTCACATGAAGGAGGACAGCACCTAAAGGCTTTTCCAAGGTAACAGACCACAGAGTTGTATAGGAGCTTAAAAGTGACAGTGGAACTATCTATGGAGAAGAAAACTGAAGGTCAATAACTAAACGTGCATGTTAGACAATGAAACCACGTTGATGCTAAAAATACAATATGTTACAGAATCATTTCTCTCTGCAACCTTGTCTTCTAAAAGTTACATTTTTATGCAACTAAACTGTAAACACAATTACAGTTTTGCAGAGTACTAACTCATTCATTCATTTACACACTCAACACCACTACAAAATGCCAAACACTGTATATAGTGCGTCATATAGTAAATAGGGAGTAATTTAAGACACAGCCTTTAAGCGCAGCAAACACTCGTTCACACCCATTCCACTGTAAGTGTTTGATTGGCTGTTTTTTGTTGTTTTGACCCCTTGTCTTACTGGACCCTGAGCTTGCCTGCTCATTTTGGATTTGCCTTGTTTGGAAAATACCTTCAAAATGTGGGTGAGTGTTGTAAAAACATTACAAACAGTCGCATGTACTGCTTTATGGGTATGGAAGGGTTAGCACTGTGATTCAAATCTATGTATTACATGAGAGGCACAAGTTAGGGCAGTCTGCTCTAAGCAACAGTTATTGCATAACTGTGTAGCCAATACACTGTCCATCATTTTGTCTGCTGCTTACTCACTGGTTTTGAACCATTACTAAACTGAAATATTACCATAAATTATTACCCTGTGGTTTTGCACTCAAGTCCTAAAAACAACAAATCCAAAACAACCAAATCAAAAAACTAATATAAAAGGAAACCTGTTTTTTTTAGTAAAAGTGTTGAATGATCATGATCAGTAATCAATAACTGATATTGACTGAGTGATAAGAGGCTTTATGCTGTGCGGCTATGATTTGACCTTAGCACCACAGTCAACGTCCAGCTGAGGATCAATCCTAATGAAGGAAATATTTACTGTTGACAGTGGTGTTAGATGATTGACCATGTCCTTATGCATAATATGAAGTGTCTTGTGAATTTTATTAAAATAACAACACACTGAAAAGTTGCAGATAAACAAGAGGATAGCAACAAAAAAGAAGACACAAAGTCAGCAACACGAAACACAAACATTAGTTATTGGTGAAAAGGAAGGGAGAGTAAAAATAGAGATGGGAGATGCATGAAAAAATCAAACTGTATAGAAAATATTAAAGAATATGGCAGCATATGATAGATAGCACTAAATCAGGATTTTCATATTGGCCACAACACAAGCATACAAACATGAGAGGAAGATGTGAGGATGATGAGACACATCTAACAGAGACCAAGAGAAGTTACACACAAGACAAATGCAGTTAGAGGAAAACTGGAAAATATACTTCAGGTGGACGTAAGAGGAACAGGAATGATTGCAGCAGTACAAATGAGTGTTAAAATCAACACGAGGGTAAGAGAAAAAGATACAGAAAACGTCACCAAACTTAAACACAAAGATGATGACTGGTAACTACTATTGGTAACAATCTGGTGATACATCAGGATACATGGGTTACAATTGAACATACTGCAATATAGTGCAGTACTGTAAACAAGACAATATATAAAATTTTTGTAAAATGTAATTTTAGAAAAACTGTATTACCACAGAAGGAGAACAGATCAAAATATGCATGAATTCTGAGTAAATAAAAACTTACAATGTACACAACACTGCCATCTAGCAGTCTGGGGTATACGCACAACACAAAATGAACTAAACTCTGCCATGAATCTTTGCATATAAATTATTATTTAAGATACTCATGACTCAAGCAACAAAATTATTTGAAATGTCAAATTGTTGTGGAATTTAGTTTATTTGAAAGTGACTGCGGATCTACATGGGGGCAAAGTGGGGGAGCTGCCCCTCTGTTGTAAGTACACTACAAATTCCAATTCTCAGTAAAAAAAGTTTACAAAGGTGGATATATACAATATAAAATGCATATACACTCACTGGCTACCTTATTCAAAAGGGAACATTAGAAACACCTCTTTATATACTGCACTCCTGTAACACTCCACCACCTACTAGAACTTCAATGATACACACATTGTAGAATTAAACCTTTCCGACAGTTTCAACAAAAACTGCCGAGTAGAATTCATGGCAGAGCTGCTGTATTGAATTGCATTAGATCGTACGTATAGTTGTACTTAATAAAGTGCGCACAGTGTATTAGGCAGTAGGGTTGGAAGTATTAATTTGGTAGAGCAGTCATCTACAATCACCAGGGTCAGTAGTTCAGTGGGTAGAGCAGTCGTCTCCCAACCCAAGGGTTAGCGGTTCGATTCTCAGTCCCAGCAAGCTACATGTCGAGG
>JAUMHL010000013.1:32964648-32983184 GCA_032362345.1 Sandelia bainsii
GCCTACCCCTGCCCTAGAATAACCATTTTCCTTGATTTGACCCACACTACTGGGTCTAAAATCCATCTCAATAGATCCGGGTCAAATTTGACCCGGAACAGCCTCAATGGGCACAAATTTATAGCAATTTTTCATTTTTGCGTATTTTGGGTCACTTTAGGAAAAGTAATCAAATTTCAGGTGAAAAGAATGACATGTAGGCCCGTTTTGACGTGTATGTCAAAACGTGTCAATTTTGACTTGAACAGTATGTAAGGGTTAAGGACGCGGGTCGGCCGAGCGCTTTTCTGCATGCCTGCATGTTCCTCTGGTACTCTCTTCTCCCCACAGTCCAAAGACATGCAGTTACTGTAGATAGGTAAATTGGTAAATCTAAATTGTCCATAGATGTGTGTGATGATGTCTGTGTCTATGTGTCAGCCCTGTGACAGGCTAGTGACCTTTTCAGGGTGTACCCCTGCCTCTTGCCCCTCTTGTGACCGTTAGGATTAACTCCAGCACACCTATGACCCTTAATAGGAAAAGTGGATGGATGAGTGGTTGGATGGATGGATGGATAGATCGATGGACACAATGGTTTTCAATGCAATTGCTATAAAAGTCAGAATGTCTGTAGACATAAAAGTGTTTAGACTCAGAATTAAGGTCACAAAGCAGTGAAGCACAACTCTTATGCAAATGAGTGACTTAGTGTTAGCAAGAGCATTAACACATTTAAAATCAGGCTTAATTTGAAGTAACATAAAATCCAACAGCTATTCAACATTGTACAGTATATGTTATGTCAGCATCACTGCTGCCATTCGAAGGTTACTTTTCTTAAAGAAAACATTGATGTAGTGAAGTAATTGACAATCCCTCATCTAAATATGAACTATAGATGTCTTTAGGTTTTCAGGGTTAAAGTGGAAACTAATCAAACTTCAAACTTAACTAAAGAGAAGAAAGTTTAACCTGCAACTCATATATAACACAGCCATTTGCTCTCCTATGTCCTCTCTCTTTAAAAATATCCCAGGGTATCGCATTTAACGACATCCTTAACTTCCTTCATTGCCCATCATGAAAGAATTTTCCAATGTATTTCTTCTACTGTGTAATTAACATTAAAATTATTCATCTGATACTCATCAGATTGCCGACAACCAGTGGTTATGTCAAGCACTGTTCTAAAAAGGATGGCAGAGGGGCTCAATTACCTTGGGCTGAACAAAACCACTGTCTCCAGTGCTTGATGCGTGGCCTAATACCACATGATTTGATTATTCTGCCCAAGCAAACACATGCAAATTACAGTTCATTTTGAAGTTGTTAATTTCTAAGGGCATTGATTAAATGTAAGAATATGTCACAGATATCCTGCCAGGTATTTATGGGGATTTTAAATCAAAACATGTAAGAAAAGTTCAAAATCATCTTTTAATCCAAAGGAAAGAAAAGCTTTTAACATTCTGAAAGGGCTAAAAGTCTTCCCTCCCAGCCTGCTTTCTTTGTAGACTTCTTCTAAATAAAAGCGAGCTGGGGTTAACCTTGAAGGCCATTTTACAAAGTGAAGGGAGATAAAACATGGGCCGACCTGGTTGTTCACTCTGCCATCCAAGCCTTTGTTTTTCTCACAGTGTGGATGGCCATCTGTCAACCTTACCCAGAGAGAGGCAATGATTTTTTCTCACCTGAGTGAACAGCCAGCAAAGAAATATTTCACATGTTAGCACTGAAAAAAGACCCGTCTCAGGAGACTTTGCTTACTGGAGTGATGTGGTGGTGTACATCTAGAGTGATAGTATTGCTTCAGTGATGGAGTCTGCTGCCTGGGTTTCTCTGTTAGTATTCTAACACTCTAAACACTGATTAACATTATACCCCTAAACTCAAGTTTTGCTGCCTCTGGACCAGCAAAACTTGCTGTTATTGATGGAGCCATGAGGCAGTTTGTGCAAGGAAGCCAACAACATCACTGAGGTAAAGCTGTTCTGTAAGGAGGAAAGAGCTAAAATCCCTTCAAGTCAATGTGCAGGGCTAATAAACAGTGGCATGACAGTCAGGTGTGAGTCTGGGAAGCCCTGTCCTATTTAAATGACAGGAATCACAGGTTCACATTGTTTTAACACTCAAAATTTAAAATTTAAGGTTGAATAATTTTCCACTATAGATAAATATAAAGTAAAATACAGTAATTTTTCATGTGATTTGTTTACCTATCTAGTTTTAGGCATGAAAATCAGATCATGTTCTAGGTCACATTTACACAGACAGAGAAAAAGTCTGAGGGGGTCACACATTTTAGAGCAATGCAGGAAGTTCTAATTTTGAATGAAAAGGGACATTAATATTATATATGGAGGAAAATTAAAGGTTTTGTACAGGAGAAAATTGAAATTACTTCCATTTGAACGGTGCTTTTATTTTCAGTGCAGGTAAGCTGTCTAAATGTTGACACATTTTCACTACTGAGCACAGCAATGTGTTTCCCAAGGTGGTCTCAAGTAGAACCAAAATTAAATATTTAGGAACAGTAGTTGACCAATTTTACATCATTTTGGAAGTAAGTTAACTTGCTATCATTTATTTGATCTATGCAGTATGTTTGGAAGGGAGTGCTCAGTAACACTGTTCAACTTGAAGAGGCTGCAAAAGTGAGAGCGAGGATTTTTAATATCCCAACCCACTGTGCATGAAGTCAGCATTAGCCCAGTCTCTTCTTTCATATCTCCTGCTTTCCTTCTATGACTTTAAGTAAACTGCAAGCAGAATAGATCCTGTGACTCAAGTCTTGCATGTGGCTGGGATGTGATTTTTGTACAGTGTATGTCAAACTTCCTCAAAGTGACCACCTACCAAAACAAAGTGTCATTCTGTCTCAGTCATTAGCTTTCAAGCTCAGGGCATCATTTGTCAAATCTCAACTTCTATTCAAGGTCGTGGTCTACAGTGGGGCTATAATTCAACCATCATCTAATTAAGGAGGCCAATGCTCATTTGAAAGGAGTAATGAAGTAGAGAAAATGCCTACGTCAGACCTTATTAGTGGCAAGCTGGACACTTTTAGAAGTGATGAGCCATTAGCCAAAAGGATACAACTAAATGAACAACTAATTATCATCTCAAAGGAAATTTAAATTGGTTAATAATTATTGGAACATCTCCGTAAATAAATATTGTCATCCATTTAGTCATGCAACAAACCAATCAGTGGAATTTTTAACATTTTGGTGTGGCATTATCCAGTTCAGTAATGAATCTCACTAATGTCGATGTAGATGAGCTACAATTAGGACACATTTTGCAAATATATGCTAATGAAGCAAATTTCTAATTGATAAATATTTTAGCACACAAAAAGGGAAACTGGTTATTGATATGTAAGCTTGTGTACAAGGTGTTTCAGAAAACAAAACAAGCAAAAGTTAGAAATACTAATGTCCAGTTGTTCGAGCTTGTCAAATTGTCTCCTTTTAGTAGCCAGTTCTTCCACAGGCATGTAATTGTGTTGCTGTCATACAGCATGTCTTTCCCCTGTATGAAGTTTTGGATTTTAGGTCTTTATCTAATTTATGCATCTCGCAAAAGTATGAGTCTGAATTTATTGGCACAGGACTAATGGCATTCATTAACCTTCGCAACAGTGAAATGTTTGATTGGAATATGGCATTTCCTCCTTCAAAGGCGTGTTTCGTTCCCTTTGCAATTCAAATACTTCAAATAAGTCATTAAATGGTATTTTACTTCAAACGTCCAGTTTATGTACGGTAATAACTATACCTCATCACACTTAACGTGCACACACTCACACAGACACACATCGTGCACACAGGCAGACAGGGTGAAATGTATTTTAAGCGAGTCACAAATGCAGGAAGATATGATCTTAAACTCACTGGGCTGTGTTGGAATATTAGGGCTTGATTAGAAACAATGCATCTGGAGACATAATTGTGTCTTATCATTAGGCTGATCTCTGACTAATTATAGCTTATAATTAATGAGCTCTGATAATGAGACTAATTGTGAATTCCAAGTTAAAGTTTGCATCATGTTAACACATTAAGAATTAAATGAAAGAGTTGACGCTGGGGACATTTAAAGTAACGCAACACGTCATTTTTCTATCTGTTTCAAAAATTTTGAGCAGCACCATAATTCAGCCTTAATGGAGCTAATGAAACTTGCTTTACATGTGCATCCATGTATTTGGACCCTCATTAGTTGTTAATCACAGGGTTGGTAGTTCGGTGCCTGGCTTTTCTCTTGTCTTTTGGCAAGACTGTTTTAGTGTATGTTTGTTTGTAACTAAATGTTATGTTTGTCTTAAACAGGTCTCTCTTGCAAATGAGACTACGTGTCTCAATGGGATCACCAAATAAAGGTTAAATAAAAAGTTTTTTTAAAAAGACTCCCAAGAGGCCTCATGGCAACTACAGTGTCTTTGGTATGCCCTGATTTTCCCCGCATGGATCAATAAAGTGCTAGTAGAAATGGGAAGTTTTTCAGCAGAAGTCATTAAAACAGTGACCAAATGCTATGAAACATCAACATAATAACTGGTATTGTGCAGCTTTAAAGCCAGAGATATACAGCACTGAAAGTTACAAGCTCTTCTGTGCGAGTCCTCCTACCAAGAGTCAACTCTCAATTAGGCGACTGACCGGTGTGATGAGGAAGTGTTTCATTCAAGGGCGTTTTAGTCACGGAGTGATCCGTGCCACATCCCAAGCGGCCGATTACCTCCAAAGTTATCCAAAATGTCCAGCTCTGTGTAATGATTTTTCCAGACAGCTGACTGGCCCGGTTTGCTCACGTCACTCGACAGATTTCACCTGATAATACGCTTAGACACAGTGGCTGATCACATTCACCTGACCTTGCTGCAGCGGCTAACTCAAGAGAAGAGAGGAAGAAAACGTTTCTGCTTATCTTTTCCATTTGCTGAAAGAGGAGAGATTCTCCAGCACTCACTCCCAGTGTGGCTGCCATTGACTTTGAACCTTTTGTTTTACTCAGGCCACAGATAGCATCTCCGGGGTTGCTGCAATCGTGCACACAGACTCCCCAAATACAATTACCCTTTATGAGTTGAATAAATGTGAAATCGGTGAAGGATGTGGCGTATTTCTGCCTCGTTTGGCACAATGTTGTCACATTTTTGTTGTTTTGTAGCACTAATTGCATTTGTCATTGAAAACTGCCTAAATCAGAGGAAATCTGCAGTGCCTAATGAGATGCTGATGAGAGATTCTGAAATTCACTCACTGCTGATTTGGTGTTATTTTAGCAGAAAAATGAAGATAATTTTCTCTAATGCCACTTGTTAACATAATTACTCTATAATTGCCTTATCAAGGTGTCATAGAAGAGTCAAGGCAAAAAAATATCCTTACCCTTTAGGGGCACTTTGTCACACTCCATTTAGCTTTAAATCTGCTAAAAGCAACCCCACCACACTGGTACTACATTCACACATTGACTAAATAAAAGCATTTGTGTGGCATCTGTGAATATTACTTTGCAATATCCATGGGCAATACACATGGTGGCACGAAAACAAGACCTGCTAAATATAAATAGAACAGCAACATAACAAAAACCAACAATGCTTTGAAAATGATCACATTTAAACATCAAATACTTTTAACTGAACCCATGTTAAATGGAAACACTGTGTGAGTTAATTAATCCCAATTAATTGAAACAGTTCCAATCGTTCAAAATGCCAAGTTATAAAATGTAAAAATAGACTAAATCATCTGGTAGTATGTCTCCTGATGATGTGATATTGAACCACTGTGCTTCCTGTGGAGTTTTCTATTGGTTTATCTTGTACCATGTAATTTATCTGTGATTGAAGACAAAGAGCAGAGATGAACAAATAGTGAGCCTATAGGAACCCACCTCTGGCATCCTGACACCAGCGCAGCAGATACGTTGAATAAACTGAAATGCAGAGTCATCTGCAATCACTTCAAAACACAAAACTTTTTCCAGTATAAAAAAACTTATAAAGGCAGGCATGATGCTGAAATATTTTCCCAAATGCAAAAAAAGACCGACAGTCTATGATGTTGTGAATAGAGAGGGAAGCTCAGACAATAAGCTGCTGATTGTGGCCATAGCTGCTCAACAAGGCTATGAACAAGACTTACTAAAAAAGTTTTGTTTTTTTCTGTGGTACTGCAGTATTTCATCTATATCATTCAGTGAGCAGCTGCAGGATTTTAGATTGTTACTATGATAGACAATAATTTGTGCAAACAAGAATCTACAATCACTTGCATTACCTTTCACATTAATGACACATGTATATATGTATGTATGTATGTTCATCCCATCCCCTCCAAGACCCGTTCATTTGTGTTTGCTGTATATTACAGACATTTGGGTTTAAGCGCAAAAGATGGATATGAGACAAAACTTCTGAAGTTCATCTGTTATTTCATACATATATACAACCTGACTCTTTTTGTGTCAGATGACTCAAATTTTAAGGGAGCAAGAGTATTGAACATGTAACTGACACGTGTTTCTTGTTACCCAGGTGTGGGATTGATTGTTCAAACGTGAAGTAGTTTGCCCGTGAAGACTGCATGTACTGTTAAAAAGGATAAATCAACATGGAAACCAAAGAGCAGTCTATGGAAGAAAGGCAGCCATTTTGATTCTGAGAAAAGAAGGAAAATGACTGAAAGGCAAGGCAGAAATACTGGACATAGCCAACACAAGAATTTGGAATGTCTTCAAAAAGAAAGAAACCAGTAGTGTACTGAGCAACATATACAGAACAGGTCATTTGTGTTCATGAAAATACAAGCAGCTGATGAGAGAAGCACTGTGAGAGCTGTGAAGAAAACCCCCAAAACAACAGTGACATCACCAACAACCTCCACAGAGCAGCCAACCTCCAACCTCCCAGTACATTTGCTCACTAAGAAAATGGGTCATACATATAAAAGGGTGTATATTCTATGTTGTTTTATACTTCTAGGAGTAAATACCAGGAAATAAAAGCTGAAATTTTGAACTTTTGATGTTAAACCAAAATGTATTCAATATACAATGAAAACAAATGATTTGCCTTGCTGCACCAATACTTTTGCAGGGAACCACAGTTTTGAATTTTTATGAGCTTTTATCTGAGGTTTTAAGTAACTAAGTACATTTACTAAAGTCAAATTGTTACTATGGGCACGATAATAATTGATAGCTGACCACTGAATAGCATGAGTGCTCAAATTAGCTACAAAGCGTATAAATAGTATTGCACTTTGATATAACTTTATGAAAGGGCCTCACCAAAAAAATTTAAACATTGATCAAAATCTTAGCAGCAGAGGCCAAGATATCCCAACTTTCAAATATTTTCAAATGTTATGGATCACACCCCAAAAACATCACATCCAACAGGGTTAGAGTTCCCATAATCCAGCTCAACCCAAATCCTATCCAAATATTTGAATCCATCTGTCCTGTCTCTGACTGACTCAAAAAACTTTCAGTTTGTACCACAGTCTTTCTGTTAAACATCTTAAGTCTCAACCCAAAACAAGATAATCAGGGTTATTTTCTTTAGAAATAATCAACTGTTTTGGGGGCTGAGTAGGACTCATTAGGAGGAGTAGGAAACACAATTTCAACACCAAAGAGTAAAGAACTGATGGAGTGTCTCTTTAAGCATCACATGGGCTATGATAAATGCTTTTATTTTGTGATGGTGATTTGTAATTTTTTTTTTGAAATCATGTGCCTACGAGGGCACAGGCAACTTTTATCACACTGACTTCATTTACAGCTCACCACCATGTGAGCTGTAATTTACCTACTAATCTGTTACTTGTGAATCTCTCATGATCTAATCCAATAATGACAATGACAATTCAGTTTTGATTGTGAACTCATTAGCAGAAACTGAAAACAGCCATGACCCGTTTATGTCTGGGTCTGTTGTTACTGGACTTTTTTATGCTCGTGTTCTGCAAAAGACAGCATCTTTTCCAGTATGTTGCAATGTCGCAGGACTGTTTTGACTGACCTGTCCAACTGGTGTGGATGCTAACAATAACTACAACAGAACCGCTTGTCACAGTTTCCACCATGGCTGGATTTTGCCCTCGGACCTGTCTAGCCTACTTTCACAAGAGCAAAGCCTGTCTGTCATAATGTGTTACTGTGAATGATGGCTTTTCTGTTTTCATTCTGCATTATTAGAGGGATTTTTTTCTCCAGTTTAAAATATTCTTCGTGTGGCAGGACCAAACACGTAGTGTTTTTGACTTGCTGTGCTCAATTTATGTTCATTTATGCAGCCTAACCTCTATTTCTCTCAACCATAAATAACCAAAAATGATCTCTAATGGAGTAATTTCCACACACCCTGCCACAGCCATTGACAGGACTCTCTTCTATGGCAAATGTCTGGCATTTAGCAAATTGATGACATGAGTTATGAGGAGGAGCTAGGCCCTCACTGCCTCTCCATTCTTCTCAATAACAAAAGAGGAAGTGCATTAAAAACTAGCATTGATGAGTTGTTGGGAGTTGCAGTCAATGAGCACTCAGGGTTTAAAATTAAAAGGCTCTTAGGGTGAAAATTGTTTTCTCTGGCCATCCGTCATGTTGTAAAGGGCCTTTTTCATAGTGATTAATTACAAACTAAAAGGGTACAAGGGGGGAAAGAAGGTTTAGAAATCTAGTTGTTCTGAAATGCTGGTGTACTTATCCTGCCCAGTTGTGAGTTAATGACACCAGCTTTCGCCTTGACTAAGTGTTATTGCCGCAGTCTATAATTTCATCTTGAAAATGGGCAAGGGAGTGGATCTTCCTTATAGTAATTGAGTATTGATTTGAAAATAAACAGCAGCGAGACTCCCACCCAACTGACAGACCCATCTTTCGGATGGAACCGACAATAAATGGGCCCCTGGTTGGAGGAAAAGTTATGGATCAGAATGATACAGTCAAGCGCGCCTTTCTTCCAGCAATCTCTCTTCCATCATATATTGGATTTTAGATAACCCATTTATGAGCCCTGTCATCTAAAAGCTATAGTTTTGAGCAGGCAGATGATAAGTTAACACTGGGACTTTGCACAGATCTCTGCTGCTTACACTTGTGCACTGCTCCAGATGCATTTTTCTTCTAATGTATGTATCACATGGGAAATAGTAACAGGTACAAACTGTGCTCAGGCTGCAACCTGACTAAAATGAAATGAGATTCTGATCTGGTGTTAAGCAAATGTTTGATGTCAAACCTAATGTATGCTCTCATAAATGCAAAGTAATCTGTCTAGCTATGGGCAAATACCTTTATCTGACTGTGAGGGGGAGAGAGTGGTAATGGCTCAACAGTTCAGTGAATCGACATAATACGAGGAGTCTAACACTTATGTCAGACCGGCCGTTAACCTCTGCGTAATCACTGTTGAACTATGTTCACACACCCAGCACTTCTCCCCACCCTGGAGCCTTGGCTCTGTGCTAATGACATACAAATGTGCTATTCGTTTTCATTAGCCACCACTTCACTTTTGATTCAGGGGTAACAGTGGAGCTGTGTTGGAGGGGAAGTCAACGTGCAGGAGTAACATGGCTCCTCTACCAAATGACCTCTAGGTTCATATCAGGCTACAGAACAGATTAACAGAGAGATACAGGGCTCAGTTAATTTCACCGGCTGCCCTGAGAGTGCTAGAGGTGATGTCAGAACGCCATGGTCGCCACAGTGCTATTGTCTTGTCATTCACACCTGCCTAATGACTCCTGATTCCTCCTTGTGACTCCTCATTCACATGCTAATGCTTCATTTGTTATCAGTGTGACCCACGTCGGGAGCATTATGAACCGTTATCTATATTTATCTTGTCAATTATTGATTGCCTTTTCCCACCGCACGTCATTATTAATTTGACTTGCTGTGTCAAGCTCATTGTTAATCATATTTAAACAGATATGGGGAGATAAAAATCAATTTTCCATTATCCTTGAGGTTTTTTTTCTTCATATCCATCTAGCACCGCAGAGGGGACTTGAGAGATCGGCTATGCATGACTGAGCAGATCCAGAGGCATGCAGAGTAAATAATCATCTAATTTGAGTTTAATAGCAAAGCAGCAAAAAGATGGAAGTGGTGTCTTGAGTATTTCTCATACTACAATATTATTTTCAAATATTTGACTGAACTGCTTGGTTGGTATTTACCCAGGTCTTATCACGTTATGAATCCTGTTTCTGAGTGAATGTTACAGTCATCACAAAGATGTTCCTATTATCTCTAGCATCAACACTTTACTCCAAGACATTTTTTAATGTTGTAATTATATCTAATCTTGAAGCACTATAAAGTGGAGTTACTAGCAGCATTTCACCAAAAGGAAATAAACAAGTTTAGCTCTTTTATCTACTAACAAAAGCAAGACAGAAAGACAAGAAGTCTAAAGAGCTATTACCTAGTGGAAGGTAATGGCGCGAGGCGCAGGACGATACAGATAGCCGAGAAAGGGCATTTCACCCAGATAATGGGGTTGAAGAATTCTGGCAGGGTGAGATTCATGTACAGACAAGGCTCCTTTGATGCAATGACATTGGAGAGCCCATAAAAGCTGTAGTATAAAATACTGAGGTGTTACTCTGAGCTAATAGGATCCCCAGGTTTTTGGAGGCAGATTTAGCATAGCCTGACTTGGGAGACACAGAAACACTAATTGGATACACCTACCTGGGTTCAATAAATGAACACACAAGGATCCATCAGAGGGGATGGAATTCAGACTGGGGGAGATTTAGGAACTGTAAAAGAAATAGTGGCAGTAACACTGAGCTTGCTGCACACATCATATTTATTTACATATTCTACACATAAACTATACATTTAAAAATAACGACATAAGCTTTTAAATGACATAAACACGGAAATATTAAATCATTATAAATCTAAAGTAAATATATACAGTTGTATTTGTTTTTATGCAAAAATCCTGAAAACACAAAGCAACTTAATTTGAAAAGCAGAAATGTTTGGTTAATCGATAGTAAAAGGTCTACTGAAGAACCAGTTTCAACAAAGGTCAGTACTTACTGGTAAGAAAAAAGTTTAGAAACACCAAGACAGTGGACATTGGATTTTTACACTCAAATGTAAAAAATGAATACCAAAGCACAGAAAACATGTTTATTTTTGTGACAATCTATTCAGCAGGTAAACAATGTAAAACTACAAAACAACTACCATTTGCTATTTAATTAGTGTTTGAAAATAATTAATTAAGTCTTTAAAATTGATCATGAATGCTCTTCCAGGTGTTACAATGTTTTAAAATAAGTTCAATCCAGTAAATTGGTATATTCAATTTTTTTCTTTCCAGTTAACAACACATATGGGCCATTTAACACAATAAGTACACTAATAATTAGACTTCATATTTGGCTTATCCTCCATAGGGAGAGTGACTTGTAATTTGTAGGATATTAAAACTCAGCTAGAATGACTGCATTGTCATTATATGCCTCCACTAACCGTGATGTTGTAGTTTACTCACAAGTCCAAGTTTATGTTTGTGCCAGATGTAATGAAATTCCTTCCAGTCGCTTCTGAGATATAGCATTGACAAGAATGGGACATACAGGAGCTCACAGTAACTTTGACCTTTAACCACCATAATCTAATTAGTTCATCGTTGACCAAAAGTGACAGTTTGTGCCCAATTTGAAGCTATTCCCTGAGTCCCGGGGGCTTCAAACTTTTTACAGTAAAATTTACATATACATGCACTGTTTTATAATAATTTTATTTTCATTGTCACAATTATAATAAGCCTCACAGGAGTGAACAAATGAAAAAGACGATTTGGCCGCCCTTGGCTCTGTGTTGGTGTGCAGTTGGTGAATGCATGCATTTGTTTGCCATGGCCAGGATGCAAACCTGGAATTTTGGTGTCAGAGCAAAACTCCTTACCAGCTGAGCTAAGGGGGATGGTGCACAACACGCAGGAATACCCGAGTAGACCCACAGAAGCACAGTGGCAAAATGGGAAGCCCACACAGAAAAGCCGCAGCTCGTAGATTTGGATCTTGTTATGGTGAGGCAGGAGTTCTGACTATTCTACCATTGTGCTGCCCAATACATACCTCTTTTTAACCACATGTACATAGGACAAATGAACATATGGTTAATAGGGTAATAAGGTATATTTACTATTAACCATTAATAATTTGTTCTTACTTATAAATGGTTAATAATGAAATGAATATAATCCCTTCTTAACCAGATCCCCACAGGGTGTTTAATTAAGAATGAATTATAAATGTAAGCCTGTTCTCTTGTTATAATCTGCAGACTCGATCTTTCCACATATAAAGATGGAAAGTACTCTTCTCCTGTCTCTGCTGAAGAATTTGCAGGCTCTTTTGAAAAATGTCTTCCACCAGGCTCCATCAGAGCCAATCTGGATATTGTTTCCATCAGGGCAAATGTTGATTTCAGCTTCATCAGGTCCAGTGTTGTCATTATCAGCATCAGTGGATCTGGTGGCAGCTGGACATCCATCTTTTGGAAGAAATGGTGGGTGCAGTTCCATCAGTTTGGTCAACGTCAGCTGAAGCTCTGTTTTCACAAGTATGTGATGATTGCTGACTTCACTGAATGCAGCGATACCTAACTCTTTTTTACTGGGTGAAGCAGTGTTTCTGACCCCATCACGAAGGTCAGTTGCTGCTAAAGGTCTGCTTGAATTTGTATTGCTGGATGTGTCTGTGGATCGTTCCCTGTGTGAAGAGTGAGGCGATTCTGGTTCTATGTCATCTTCATCATTGAACCTTGGGAGGGATGAGTAAACGGATTTGTCATTACTGGGAATATCAACTTCTCCATTATTACCACGGGAACTCTTAGTTCCAGGTTAAATCACTACCAAATGACCTTATAGTTTCTAAGTTGTTATCATTTTGTGAAAAGACAATAGGTAGCTTTAGTGAATAAGCTGTGAGTGCAGTGTTGGAATAATCATAATCATTTGCCCTAGGGCCTTCTGACTCTTAATTGCCACTGTCATCTTTTGTGGCAATTTCCGCCTTGAGACAATTGTCTGGTTCATCTAAGGGACACAATAGGAACACATTCATTAACTGAAAGGCAGCATCTGCTTAGGTACTGGTTTCCAAATCATCTACCAGGTGAACCATTTTTACAGAACTGCATCTCATGGCTTCTCTGGGAGTGATCCTCTTCAAAATGCACATGTAGACAGCATTTTAGGATGCTTGCAAATGCTATTCTATCTTTTAGTTCAACAGAATCTCCATTTGTTGGGCATATGTATGTACTGCATCCTCCAAATCCTTGACCAAGCACAAAAACTAGATTTAAACTATTAGCTTAACACCAGGGACCTCCTCGTACTCCTCTGGTGTTTTGAATCTCCATTCTGGATTTCTGGAGTCATGCTCCCTGGTGAAATACTTTGACGTGTGTACTCCTGAACCCAGTGACCAGTCCAGTGATCTGGCTGCCCCAGCAGGTGCAACATAACTTTCATCCGATTGTGTTCACAGTTGGGAAAGCGGCGCCATCCAAAGTACATATGTGCCATGATGCACTTAGAACTATTGCCAAAAAAGAATCAAGAAAAAATCATGAATTAACAAAAGTGAAGGCTCTATATCATGCAAATACCAGGAAACCTAAGCATCAAGAAGCCACTGCTTATACTAGCATAAATGTTATGAATGCTAATATTATTAGCGCAGTGTGCAGGAGCAAACTGTTGCTGCTGGTTGCTTAAGCCAGCCTTTCTCAACCTGGGGGTCCCGACCCCCATGGGGGTTGCCAGATAATTTTGGGGGTCGCCAGATCATTGTGAAAAAATATACATTTACAAAATAACTTTTGGATTTTATAGAAATTGATTTTTAAGTTGTTTTACTTGTTTTCTAGTTCAATGTTTGTCCAGACTTTATTTTATCAACTGAGTTTGTAGAGTTAAATTATCTGCACACGAGATTCTGTTCTGACACACAGCGGAAAAAATAAACAAAGGAAATGAAGGGGGTCGCCAACACCAACGAATGTTATATTGGGGGTCATGACTCAGAAAGGTTGAGAACCACTGGCTTAAGCCATGCTGACACAGATAATCAACAAATTTATGAAGATGGCAATCAACAACTACAAAGTAGGAGCGCCTCTACTAACCATGTGTTTTATTTAGCTCTCTGGCCCAAAGAGCTCACAAAGTGTGCTGCTCAATATTGCACAGATGACAGAGGACCGAATTTACAAGCAGTAACTATTGCATGCAAATGAAGTATACAGAAAAGATAACCAGTGTTTCCTCTGTTTCACACTTACACCTAGTCACGCCCTCGTTCATTCATGTTTTCTGTTAACTTACCTGCCACGCCGCCGCTTCTAGTCATTGTTCCCAGCTGTTTCACCTCACCTGGTCACGTCCTGCTCCCGATCACTTTCACGTTACTTATCACCAGCTGTATTCACTTACCTGATTTAGTCCACTCCTTTATATCCCCTGCTTAGCCACCCATTCTCTGTCGGGTTATCTGTTGTTACTACCTGAATCTGTCGTCTCGTTCACCCATTCTCTGATCCTGTCACACTCTGTTTGCATCGCTCATTGTCGCCTACGTCTGATCACCTGCACCCAGAACCTGCGTCTCGTCACTCGTGGTCATTTGTCTGCATCGCCGATCGCCGTCTCATCACCTGTTGTTCTTTCACCTATCTTCACGTCTCGCTCCGACCCTCCTGCTGTTTCACCGCTCTTTCCTGCCAAGATCCCGCTGTTCCCACTCACCTGGTTATGCCCTCGGTCCTGCTCACCTCCTCCCCAGCCTCGATTCTCCTCTCCGCGTGTTCTCTGTTCTGGCTCTGTGTGAGTAATTCTGACCCTTCTATGCTTCAGTTATTTTCCCCCTCTGCTCTCCCGTGCGTTTTTGTCTGCCCCGCAATTCCCTGAAACGCCGGTTATTCTTGCTCTGCAATCCCTCGTGAATTATTCTCGGTTCTGGCTCCTCTTTTGTTTCCTCTTTTTTTTTCCCCCGTTACGCCTCGCTGCTTTAGCCCCCGTTATCCTCACTTCTGGTAGTTTTTGTTCGTAATGCCTTGTGCCCTTGATTCTGGTTTTTGTTGTCTTGTTTAGAGTTTTGCTCACTGTCGTTTTTTCCTCCTAGTGGAGTGATTTTCGGTTGTACTATCATTAGTTTTTTCACACCTTGTATCTCAGCCTTCCTCATAGTGATTTTGTGTTTGTTTAATGTGATTGGGTTTCCTTCTTTATTAAATACTCTTTACTGTACTTGTCGTGTGTGAGTGCTCCCTGGGTCCACCCAAAACCTTAACAACCAGGTCCTGGCTTACTTGGATAAATAAGGCTTGTAAAAAGTTCGAGACCATGGATGCAGAGGGACTGACACCTGTGTTTGCCTTGGGCCCCCAAATTGCTAAGTCCACCGCTGCCTACCCTGCATACTGATTGCAGGATTCAGGTGTGTTCAGTCAATCAGAAGCTGGATACTAATTCACTTTGTATTCCTACACTCCACCCTCATCTAAGACAAGGTTTCTGATTGACTGAACACACCTGATCAAGGTAATCAGCAGTGGCTAGGAAATAAATAGTTGGAAAACAAGCAGGACAGTGATCCTTGAGGGCTGGAATATCCCACCCCTGCTCTACAACTGGATCCAATCAAGACACAGTGAAAAGCACAAGTGCACTTCTGACGAGAACATAAATACTTATGAGTGTCCTCCTTAAGAAACACACCTTCAGTGCTGCTGAATTTTCTACATCATTGAATAACAAGTAAAAACGCTTGTGTGCATAGGAGACTCATGGAGGTAGAAACGTGATGATCTGGGGGTGCTTAATAGCTGCTTCTGGAACAGATTCACTAACCTTTATTGATATAAGTCATGATGGTAGCAGCGGGCTACGTGTTGAACGTTCCTGAACGTGTTCAGGAAGGTGCAGTTGAGTTGACCACTCTCTAGGTGAGTGTGAAATTTTCAATTCAGGCAGCCACTGGAAGCCAGTGCAGAGAACTGAACAGCAGAGTGATGTAATGTTTTTGGCTGATCAAAAATAGAGAGTATGCATTTTAAGAGAGTTTTGATTTTGCACACTTACTGCTGTGGTGGAAAACAAAACAACGTCGATAGCATTGAAAAGAAAAGGAAACTGTAAAATCATTGGCCAAATATTGAACTAAAAGATGGCTCAGGGGAAGATCACACCTAAAATTCACATCTGCCAATACTAATGCTGGGGATTTAGGTAGAGGGGCCGATGAAAGCAATACTTCTAGTGCATGTAAAGCATTTACTTGATCTCTCTCTGCTCTTGGACAAATTATACATAAGATTTATTTTTGCACACAGGAGACTGAGGTTTGATTCTCCTTGTATGCAACCAGCCAGACACTATTTAGCCATGCTTTCAGAAAACCTCTTTAGATGGACTAATCTTTGGCCCGCTGACAGCTGTGTCCTCTTCCAAAATGAACACAAATTCCCTCAGACCAGCTTCTCCTCCGGCTCAGATCAATATATCTCTGATAAGCCAGGACACCTTCCAGGAGCTGCAGGGCATGAGGACGGTCTCTGACATATCATGATTTGGGCTTTAATTACTTGGCACATGCAACTGACTCCAATGCATGTATAAATGGGGGTGTGTGTGCAGACGAGCAAGGATATGTATGCCTTCAAGACAGTTATCAATGCGATTGATTAGAGGAAGCATGCGCTATATGTTTATAGAGCTAGAACATGTGTAATACTCTATGCAACTGTATATAAACCATAATTATATAGACATGAATGAGTTGTTGTTGTTGTTACTGTGCAATCAAGTCATTTGTACTGATTTGAATGTGTTAAATCTGTCATTTGAGGCAAAAAATACTGTAACACATAAATCATTAATAAAATACACTGTTGAAAAATGATCTGTGGCATATACAATTATTACATTATTCCCCCCTTTAGTTTTGTTGTCAGAACTAGCTTATTATTCACATGCTACAAACTGATTCTGAGTGAATCAGAATTACATAGTACTAACGCAGTTGTGTCACATTTCATATTGTATGTTTGCACAAACTTTGAATTCTAATAGCTGTCTTAACTTACAGTTAGCAACAGTGTGTCCTTCTTACCAGTTCATATCAAGTTAGAGTATATCACAGGTGAAAAAAATTATTATTAATAATTATTTCATGAGTGACGCCAACATATAACAATCAAGTACAGTAGCGAGAAAGAAAACAATTATATTACTATACCAATAGGAGGCAGTACTGCAAAAAAATTGTCCCTAAAAGAACTCGTGAACTTGCAAACTAGTACTAGCGAGGTCCAAGTACACTGGCACAATTTGAGCCTGGTGTCTCACCAACACAACACAGTCTAAAAGCTAAGAACATTG
The DNA here is from genome assembly GCA_032362345.1 of Sandelia bainsii. Lineage (NCBI taxonomy): Eukaryota > Metazoa > Chordata > Actinopteri > Anabantiformes > Anabantidae > Sandelia > Sandelia bainsii. The sequence continues at coordinate 32,982,080 of JAUMHL010000013.1, forward strand.
ACTTTTCTATCTCTACTTGCTCTTGGACCATTGCTGACATTTGTCAATGAATAAAGAAAGATATTTTTCCCCAATGCACTACTGCAAGTAAAATATTTCATATTGACTCTGTCTTAGCAATGACTTATTACATTCTAGCATGAGGGGGCATGGTTATGACACCATGACTAAAAGGAATGTGAATGAAATGGAAAATCACATTTACTGGCTGTTTGAAGCACTTAAGATACACAAGTAACAGTTACTTAATTTCTTTAAGGTATCGGTTTTGCATAGTTTTAAACAAGTAAACACAACTCATAAATTCTAGATTTGTGGAAATGTCACACTAATTAGTACAACTTAGATAAATGTGTCTATAAAGGCATGTTTGGTCTCGTCCAGCCTATGGAACACCATTGAGGTCATAATTCACCTGTTTTTTCCTGCCGTTTGGTGTTTAATATTAATTTTATATATTCATAAACACTGACTTAAACGTCACTCTGCGTTTATGAATGTCAATCCATGCACCTGCGCACGTCTGCAGGCAGATGGCGTTGTGGAGTTGGCGTTTATAAACACCAGTGCACGTCTATTTATGCCAGTGAAAACAGCGAGAAATAATGCAATTACTATTTTCTCTTTAAAATAAACTTTATCATTCGAAAGTCCCACACAGACACCAAGTCCCACCAAGACAATAATTAATAAGTGGTGCTCTAATACATCACCTAGCTCGTTAACATCGGCAATGTTGTGAACATGGCTCGGAGAAGCTTTATTTTGCATTGCAGGCGCAAAGTAAATTAATGCACTCACAGATCTCTATTTTCTATAGCATTACATTTTTTTTTTTTTTTTGTTTAAGTTTATAAACTTTAAATTTTTAATGTTTGGCTAGTGCTTCATTCTTTTCTTGCTCTTTAACTCCCACTCATGAATTTCTCTTTTGAAAGCAAGTTGTTGATAGCCTGTGGGATTAAAGGAGTAGCACTAAGCTGGTTTAAATCTTATCTATCAGATAGATCCCATTTTGTTTTTGTTGTTGATAGGTCCTCCATGCACACAAAAGTAAGTTATGGAGTTCCACAGGGTTCTGTGCTTGGACCAATTCTTTTTAATT
>JAUMHL010000013.1:32996857-33011115 GCA_032362345.1 Sandelia bainsii
ACTTCAAGTATACTACATACTACATAGTATACTACAAGTACTACTATACTACAAGTATAGGCTAAATGTACTTATACTTTTCTGTATACTTGTCAGTGTACTTAAAGTACTCTATACTCCAAGTATAGTTAAGTATAAGTACAAGTATAAGCCAAATGTACTTATACTTCTATGTGTACTTGACAGTATACTTCTAGTATACTTAAGTATAAGTACAAGTATAGGCCAAATGTACTTATACCTTTCTGTATACTTGTCAGTACACTCCAAGTATCCGATCTGGCCTGACAGTGAATAAAGGGTTAAGTATACGTACAAAGATGGGCCAAATGTATTTATACTTTTTCTGTATACTTGTTAGTATACTTCAAGTATAATTTAGTATAAGTCCAAATATAGGCTAACTTTTCTGTATACTTCTTATTATACTTCAAGTATACTTAAATGTAATTTTGTCTAGTATACTGTATCTATAAAAGTACATAAAAAGTAAACTAAAAGTATACTTGCTTATTTTTAGTTTTAAAAAAGTATACTAACAGTATACTTGAATATACTTTTGTAAGGGTAAGTACTCTTTCGCAGAGTGGTGAATCTTGTCCCGACGTCTCTCTCTGATATCCTTTTGTTTTTATACCTATTGTGAGATGTACTCAATTGTGCTTATGTAATCATATTTCATACATTTCACCTTGCTGAACCTCACTTTCATTTGTGAATATATCCAGATTTCCGCCACAGGCTTCACTGTTTAACCATATATCACATGAAGAACTTGATTCATGATTCTGACCATGTTGCTTGTAATTAACGAGAGAATAGTAATAAAAATCGAGCTCACTGAGTTAATGTGCTGCCATGCTACTTATAGATGTTTTCAGTGGTAACTAGGAAACAGTTAAACATTTGTCCACTGGTTGTTCACTATTGAAATGTTACAAATGAACAAGTTTAATGAGTACACAAAATAATATTGTGTGCATTTATGAATAATGAAATGGCAATTGACAAAATGTATAGTGTGCTGTTTAACAGTGCGATTGTTCTAGGAAACACAATGGATAGTGTCAGAACAAACAATTCACAAACTGAACACTTTAAAACAAAAGTGACATTGAGACCAATTTGTTCAGAAATGTTACCTTTCATTTTATATTTAACACCATAATTAAGATGTTTACTCATCATGCATTGTCTCATTTTGATTGCACTGCACTGGGCTTGACTTTTGTTTTTCATTTGTCTTCCACACAAAAGCTGCTAATTAAAGATCATAATAATCTTCAATAGAAAGTGGCCTGTAAACACAAACCAAAACAAATGAATGATGATATGTCTTTCTGAGAATCTTGCTCTCATATGACATGAATAAATCAGCAGAGAAAAAAAGGCGCAGCAACAATGAGTCCAATTGAGCTGAGCTGTGATTATGATTCACTGAACAGCGTGATTCAAAGAATAGTAATGTTTAGCCCAAAGGAAACTGATCAAGCTTTCTTCTGAGGGACTTTTCTGCCTCTCAGGTCCCAGAATCAGCTAGTTGTATCACTGATGATGCTGGAAGTGCCACTCAGTGGGATAACTTTCAAGTGATTGAGGGGGGCCATGAGATTTTTGTTTATTCAGGAGCCAGGTGCAGATAACAGGGCCATTAATGACTGAGTGTTGATTACAAGTCACTTCTGCCGAGCACAGCGTGATGATTTCACAGTTTAATCAAGAACAAAAGTTAATGGGTGCAGTTTCACGTTTGTTAAGGCTTCAAATATCTGGGTTAGTTTTCATTGGCTTGTTTGGCAGAATAGCTTATGATGGATCATCTTCTCATTTCAATTTAGCATGGAGGTGGAAAAGGGCATTTAGACCTTCTACCGAATAGTGAACCGAATGCCTAATAGTGAAACTGAATCACCATAGAATACTTAACATTGACATTTAAATAATTATAAATATAATAAATAAACTTAATTTATAACAGTTTTTCACCATCTATCTGAATGCATGTGCTCTGGATTTCCCTCTCTGATTAAACATAGCTGAAGTTGCAACACTTGAGGTGAACATACAGTTGCAAGAAAGTTAAGCTGCAATCAGAGTCTAATTCACATATGCTGCTGCTGCTGCACAAACAGCTGCTGCTAAAATATAGTTAGAGCAATAGCTATGCTAACTCCCCCTGAGTTGACACTGTCCAGAGGGACAACATAAAAACTCACTTTTTGACCTCCTGTTAAGGAAGGTCACATTTTTGTGCCTAACCCTTGTCTTTGTGCATAAAGTCAATCAAACTTTGATGTTTCCACCCTGGAACCAATTGTTTTGATGAGAGGTCCAACAGGCAGCTACCATCATTTCTATGTCATCAAAGAGTGACGCAACCTGTGCCTCAATTAGTGACACCAACAGGGAACATTCAGCGTTGGTATGAGATGCCAAGTTGGAAGCATCGTTATGTGACGCTGTGGGATGAGACCAAGTTTTTCATTTTGAGTTTTAGTGGCTAAATTTAACAGTGAATTGAGCTTAAATGTAAATATAGTTTATGAATATGAGACACTGGAATTTTCTTGAAAAATATGCTGGAAATCAAGTTGCAGAATTTGATACGGATGAAAGAAACTAGATTAAATTAAATAGCATTTAATAAAGATTTGAGTGCAGCGATTCAAGTCTCACTTCTCAATTGCCTTCAACATTCTAAACTTTCCATATTTTAATGTAATAATCCACACAGTGCAGTGTGGCAGAGTTATGTTCCTGATTTTGCATCTCATCTATAAAGAGCACTTTTCTTATTGCTCAAACTGTCAAGCTTTGTGCTCTTAGGGTTTATGCAATCACTCTCCACCAATATGAAATAATGAAGTATGAAGGGTAATTGTTAAACAAGTGCCCTCCTGGGAATTCTCACAAAATGCTACCTGACATGTGATGTGTGTATGAGGCATCATGTTAGCATGTATGTGCAACCAGACACACACACACACACACACACACACACACACACACACACACACACACAGACACTTGTACATTAAACCCTTATTAATGCAAGCTGAAAGCCCAAGTGACATCTCCAGCAGCGTAATGAGAAATTTAGCAGGAATGTGAAGCTGATTATCAACTGGAAATTTGCTGTAATGCCAGTAATCAGAGGAGATGGTACAGGGGAGAGAGAAATGAAGGGAAGCCAACAGTGAGCCTGAGCACTAATTAAACTCTACCTGCAACTTGTTTCCTGCCATCTTTTTTTACATGACAATGCTGCCAGGGCCCCGATGAGAATTCATCCCCGTGCCACAGAACGACATCTGATCTAACGGATCTGATTTAACAGGCCGCTCTTTATTGTCCACCTTTTTTAAATGGCTAATGAATAAACATTGCAATGTTTTTGCTTTTAAAAATTACTACATTTAAATGTGGCAGCATGGAATCTTTGACTTTCACTCACCCATTGCAAATAAGTGCCCCAGTGTCAAAAAGTGAGTGGTGATGGTGGTGATGGGGGGGGGTGTTACAAACTAAAATGATAATCACCTCATGATATTCTTGTCTGCTCAGGTGTCAGAGGGTTAATCACAAAATTAACTTATCATCTTCCTGGATGGAGTAATTAAGCAGTGCAGGACAAACTCTTCACATAATTGAGGGTGAATAATGAGGAAGAGGCACACGGTCTAGTGGGAGGGAAGATGGTGGAAAGATCACAGACTGGTAATTAGGAGACAGGACACTTGATGGAACCTGTAGGAGAAATGTTGTTGTGGCACAGTTCTATCACGGTGATATACTGTTAGAGTCTCTCTGCACGCAAATTCACAACCTGCTCTTAATAAACAACCTTTGTGTGACCAAACCAGGCCACAGCAGATTTATTTAATGCACAGAAATAAATACGCAAGCCACACATTAGTGCTGATGTATTTACATAAAGTTTTAGCTGCACTGTACGAGTCTGTCTAAAGGCTAAAAGTCACCTGTTTGAGACCTCACACTATTTTTCTTATTGAAAAAGAGAACAGGATATTTTTGCTATATTATAACAGTTGGATCCTCGGCACATGCTTTAGATTTGATGGAAGAGAATGAAATAAATTTGAATTGGAAAGTTCTTGATCTAAGTTTAGTGTGAATGTGGCAAAGCCAGATTCTAAATCATGTAAAAATCAGCTTCCTCCAGTATTTAACTGTGTGTGATCATGTTCAGTCTTCCTCATAGTCATGCCTGGTGGTCTGAAATTAGGAGATTGGTCTGAACCTGGTAAGAGAGGGCACAGATTTTTCACAAACCAAGACAATTTGCCTATCATCCATCATGATCATGGATGATCACCCATACTGTGTCTTTCACCTTTAAACGCAAGATCTGGTTGACACAACAAATCAATCAAAAAATAAGTCTCGAAACAATGAAAAGCAGTAAATTCTCCAACATTACATGAATTTAATGAGCATAAACTGTTTTCACGCTGTCTGGCAAACTGTATTATAATTATTCTGATTACGCCCCCATTACATTCATCATGTGACTGGTAACAATAACACCAATAGAAAGTTGTCTTATGCTGGAAGTCTGATCTCCTGTGTGAAAGTCCTGTGCTTGGATGTGTCATGTATCCACTCCAGCCTCCTCCTGACAAAGTCTGAGGGTATCAACAGGTGGTCACTGTGTAATATTCACTGCAGTCACTAGACGTGGTCAAACGGTAAAACGTATGTGTTGATCGTTTTTCACTGCTGTTACAAATGACCTACAGCATCATATTTCACAGGAGGACAGTGTCCCAATCATTTTCATATTAGTTATATATGTATGTAATATTTTATCTTAAAACAAATGTAATCCTGTACACCCTGTGTAGCTAATCATCATCCACATGGTCTAAATGTTAGTTGTGCTTCATATTGTGAAGTGTTGCTTGTATTGCATGTTCTTAGTGAACATTGTGCAAAAGTAAAAAAAAAATCAAGCCCACAACAAGCCCGCACAACTCAGAAAGACCACACATGAAGTCTGAACACTGACATCAATGTCTCAAGTTCTCATTATACTTTCAGACTGTTGTTAGTTCCAAGTGTATCGATTGGGTAATCATGCAGATTGCATAGTGGGATGTGATTTGATAGTCTTAAGTTGTACCGCTTAAATGAGGCAGATATAAAGTCTGGTATTTTGTCAATATGAGTCTGGGGACCAGAAATGTGATGTCTGCTATAGTCCTTTGCACTAATGTTGGTATAATGTGCAGGAGTACAGCACCAGAGGTATTATTAGGACCATTATGTGTGCCAAAAAGACAGCATCTGTCTCCTCTGCATTTTCTGCATGGCGAGCACATGAATACAGCAAATCAATACAGACAATAGCAATCATGAAAAACTGCTCAAGCATTGGTGAAAAGTGCGACGCGGCAAGCAGCGCTCGCTGTTTAACAGAACATACACAGCCTGCTTAGGCCTTGCTCAATTTATCGACTGCTGCAAGAAATCAACAGTGGCAAGCAGCTTAGCAGCTCTCTCTTCCCATAATAGACTCCATTCATACGGGCCTTTTATTCTGCGTGCAGTGCGAGGTGACAAATGGACATAATGTCTGGCAGCCTGCCTCTGAATTTATTTGATTTTTTTCTTCCTGCTTTCCCTCACCGTCCTGCCTTCACTTGCGATCCTCGCTGATATATCTTGATGCTCTGAAGTATCCAGAGTAAATTCACTCTACCTCTATTGCTGTTTATAACCTTCAGACTGCCAGCGACAATCTGTGTATGCACGCCACAAACAGTCACTGTCGCCCATGAATAACTTGAGAACACAGAGAGAGGAAGGATCAGTTTAAATCAATTCTTGAAGTGTGATAATACACTGAAAACGTACACATAACATTGTGTAACATATACACAATGTTAAAAAATGAGAAAGAAGTTGAATTTACTATCAGTGATAGAGTAGAAGTGTGTGTGCGTTTGTGTGTGTGTGTGTGTGTGTGTGTGTGTGTGTGTGGGCGGGTGATAAAATACAGTCCAAGTGCGAAAATAATTAAAACCACAGATGGTAAATTGAAAATAAAATTGTTAATCTTATTATATGTTAACAAATATGTTTACTGCTTTTCAAAAGTTTAGTAAAACACCATCAAACACATAGTCTTGTTTACTCATTAAAGAGGAGGGAATAAAGTAGGAATGATCATATTTCCACATGATGATGCACAGCATTAATAATGAGAGCATTTTACTACAGTGGAAATAAATACTTCAGCCTTAGAAGCCTTGTGTTGGTGATCTATCACCGTACTTCCAAAGATGGGATGCTCCCCACAGGAACATAATTCACCAGTTGTGGATCCTGAGCACCAGATGATCTACACAGTCCTAGAAAGGTTATTTATCGCTTTCATAATTAAATTTGGTATCTTGGTGGAGGGGCTGTCACGGTATGATTAATCAAGTCCCACTGGCCGGAGCTGGAGAGGACCAAGTAGCAGGTGCTGCTCACTCCGGCCTGAAGCTACTGCTCTCTGTAGTGGGTACATGCAAATATGATGCTCAGGTTTCTCCAGGTGTGAACGAAGGGAAAAGCCTCGTAAAATACCTCACTTTAGGCATATGTATTTACAAAAGCGTGTGCAATAAAGCTAACATTAGTAGTCGATTAATCAATTTGTTAATTATCAAAAAAGACATTTAAGTCACTTGTAGATCAGACAAAACACAGTTTGAAGCAGGGGCGTGCAGAGATTTTCGCAGTGGCTGAGGTTCAAACGTTTCTTTTGATTCTTATTCTTAGAACTTTTTATAAAGTACAGCACAATCACCGCAGCAAACATATTCAAATAGTCCGTGCTGTGTTGAAATGACTGATATCACTTGTTTTCTTGTACTGTGCTGAACTTGCACAAAGCTATAACAGAAATTGAAATAATAAGAAAACTCTTTGATGATGAAAATTATCATTAGTTTCAGTCCTTTTGTAAACAGTTTTTTCAGTCTTAATTATTTTTCCAGTCTTAATTATTATAATCTAGGCTGTATGTGTACATGCCATCAAGCCATAAAAGTTTGTAGATCATCAGTACCTCTGTCTGCTCTGCCATTATCATTACATTATGAAAAAGAAAAAAAACAAGAGTGCAGCCCTGATTTTTTTCTCTGATCAGTGGCAGCCGTCATAAGCATTCACATTATCACTGATTTATTAATAAATCACCATAATCACAAATTTGCCTTAAGGCATTTTACAGTCTGTAAAACATAAGATGTTCTCTGACTTCAACACATGTACCTGTCAGTAGAAATGATATCATCAATTCTATTTAGTTTATAGCCCTTATATGTTTTATCATCATGTTCCACTGCATCCTGTGCATATAGTCCTCAACCTGACATGAGAGAAAAAGACGTGGAAGGCACAGAGCTCAGACACTCGTGTGTCAGCAAAACGTGGACAATACTGCACAAACAGTGTCTGAAGTAATCAAAGAATAAGCCACTAACTGAAAGTTGAGACATATAGATGAGACTTATGTCTGCACGGGAAGCACCTTAAAGTGTGATCTGTCTTAAGTGCCACTGTGAATGAAGGTCTCTGCATCTGCCTTGGCTAGAAAAAGACAGAATGTTAGCCACGTTAGGTGGAAAAGTACCTGTGTTGTTGCTGATTAAAAGTGAGAAAGATAAGAGAGAAGATTATAAACCATTATCACGGCAACACACAAATACCCGATGAGCTTGAATATTACACATTTCCATTCACTGATTAAATGGTTACTAATGCAACAATAGAAGACGCAAAGCGAAAGATGATGGCATTCTTGTTGTCATCAAAGAGCCTTTTAACCACAATAATGCATGTAATGAATATGAATGTGAGCTTCTGATGAATTAAGTAAGTAGACCAGACATAGTTTGAAAGGTGGCAGAGATCCTGCGCCACATTAGTGTCACTGTAATGCTGCGAGTCGTCATGTCAACAATGTGGAGAGGGGATGAACTGACTGTAGGACAACACAAAGTCAATATCCGTGTTGAGCACAAAATGAACACAGTGTTTAATCCTATGTCCACAAAAATACTCTGCTCCATCACATTGCTTCACCAGAGCCGCTGTTCAATTTCCCTTCCCTGAAGGCACAGGCGGAGGGTTTGTGGGTTTATTAGACCTAGCTTTGTGGCTGTTTCTCTGTGTGTGTGTGTGTGTGTGTGTGTGCGTGTGAGAGAGAGAGACACACACAACATGTGATCAGAAGCTATATGGATTATGCTCTGCAAAAGCCATTCCTTGACTTGTTTTGAAAGGGGCTCAGTTTGGCAGAAGTAGTGGGAAATGTGACAGCTCTTGTGATGACTTGGTCTGATGATCATCGTCTCACTTCCCCTGACAAATGCGATTAAAAAGCAGCTGTTATGTAAAGTTGGGATTAGAGACATTTTGACAATCTCCGGTAAAAAAAAAAATAGGACAAATTGAGTCCTAGAGCAATATCCTGAGTGTTTATGGTAATCGACAGTGGTACAGTATGGGACCTGAGCTAAGCAGGGTGCTTTTAGGTCTTTCATCTTTATGTAGCTGCTGCAGTCAGCGTCTTGACCAGAATGTTCCAAATGAACAGCTGCAGCAGAGATGAGGAAAAGATTAGATTTTCTATTTCTCTAGTAATGGCATGCAGGTTGAGTCCATGGTTCAGCAGCGCGGAGTATAGCAGGTTAATAATTACCTGTCATCTGGATTCTGAGAGCTTGTTCGCATTTACTTCATATTTTTAAATGGAATATTAATAGAAAAATTCAGTGGAAAAGTACTGTTATGTATGTTATAACCATGAATTTCAAATCTACACAGTTTGAAGCGTCCACTGAATTCACAGTACACATGCTTTATCTCTTTAAACAGTTTGCAAACTGAAGCTCAAACAACATCAATTTGGTGCCTTTCACTCATCTACTGCAGGAAGAATATGATCTTTAATTGCTTGATTTTCCATCTCAAAGATAAATAACTAATAAGTAATAAATTACTGCTGTGACAGGATGTTTTTTTAATCACACCTAGACACTGTCTAATGTAAGAAAATGTAAAACAAAATCAAAGTAAATTTTAAATAGTGACACAGAGACAAATGGCACAATTTCAATCTTATTGTTACTATAACATTTTAAAACATTAGTATACTACATGTTGTCTTAGTTACTTTACGTTTACTCTTTTAACATCATTGCCTGATTTTCCTGATGATTTTTCTTAGTTACATTTATATACTCTGTGTTTTGACACTGACAGCCTCATATACTGTGGTTTTAAGCATGTATAACTTTGACTGCTATCATACTGATAACTATATTTTTCTCCATGTTTAGACTGCCACTATTTGCTGCTGCAACAGCTCAGTTTCCCCACAGGCCTCATTACAGTTATATCCCACAGTAGCCTGTGTGATGCCGGTAGAGTCAGTCTCTATTCCAGCCTGAAGTCCACCAACTGGCTGCATGCTGTTAGTACACCAGAGGATTGCTTTCCTCTCTGTGTTGTCCTGTGGTTTTATCCCTCTCACCTCCTCACCTGGCTGCTGGCCTGTGGGCCGCCTGCCTCAGATGGTTAATTATCTCTTGTCTGAGCCGTGATCACCTCCCCCGGGGGCCCAGCAACATAACGCTGCATCAGAGGCAGCCTATTGAACCTCCTCCCAGCCCACCGGGGTGTCCAGCAGCCCAGCTAATAACGATTCATGCAGCTGCCAATCCGCTCGAGCTGTGCCATCAATATTCTTGTCTGCAGAATAACATCAATTAAGAGACAGGGGTTGATGTCTTAAATGGCCAGAACAGACAGCTGATTGGAGGTGATATTTTCAGTGCACAGATACTTAAAGGAATATATCAACCTTTTGATGGAGAAGTAAATGAAAAGATTGATACCAATCTTTTATACCGTATGTCTGTAGTCCATCTGCCAGGGAGCGGACAAGGATATTTCACAAAATGTCAGATTATTGCTTAGATGCTTTCCCTGGATGTTAGAAAAGTCCTTTTTTGCTAGAATGATTGATACTTGTGATAATCAACTCAAGCAAGTCCTCAGTGCTCATATCTTTGTTCTGTACAGCAGTTTCCAGTATCCAGCATATAAGTCTGGAAACAGTGATTCCCAACCAGCAGTACTTGTACCTCAGGGGGTACTTGTGCTGTTGCTGCTTTACATAGAATGATTGTAGAATAGCTCAATTTGAGGAAAGCATTCGAAAAATAATACATGCTGTGATCGACAATAACATTTACATAATATAGACTTTTAAAGAAATGAAATCAAGCTAAACTTACTAGGTTAATCAGTTTAAATGAACAAATCTGGAACATAGGTTTGATGTAGGGGTACTTGAGTTCATCAGAGCTTTGGAGGTGCAGACAAAAATGTTTAAGAATGGTGTTGAAACACGCTGATGAAACCTTTAAAACATATTCAAAAATATTTTGGATCTTTTGTTACGAAAAGCACTTAATAAGTAGAACTGATGCTGTTAAAATTCATGGCACAGACTCTTCACATACCACCCAGGGAGGCTTGCTAAGAGTTGGAGGCTGTCTTAATCATGCTGAACAGTGGGGAATGCCTCATGGTCCCTCTCTGGTAATGGCAACAGCAGTGACAATAGGGGAGGGAGGGGCAGGCTGAAAACCCCAGGCCCTACAGTGTAGGTCGGGGTTATTATGTGCAATTACCCTGATTACTGAGCCCTTCGTTTGAATGACTAAGGTGAAATTCATTTATCCCTGCTATTACTACCAAACTGACTCAGAGATGTTCATTAAACAGTCAGTGAACAAGGCCTAAATAGAATCTGTTTGGTAAAGAACACAAGACAATATGATCATAGGAACCAAAGTAAACAGAACTCATTCACTTCACTGTATTTGACATCCTCTGTGCTCCGCGTGGCCTTGTTTCTTCTAAAATGATGGTACTAAAACACAACAAGGCACTTAAAGCATTTAATAAAAGCACTTCCATCGTCCTAGTTATGCCATCTGTGAAAGTCAAATTCCCAAATACATTGTTATTGCTAATTCTCCCTGCGTCCCCAGACAAATATTGCTGCTAGGGAGCACCGTATCTAGTGATCAATCATATCACCTCTCTGAACCTGCTGTGCAATTTATTAAGTGCTGAACAAATGGGCCGGAGCAGGCGAGCGGCTGTTCCCAGGGCCAGGGAATGTAAATCTAAGCGGAGTAACAAATTAGTCGGACTTTGCTTCTTTTTTTTTCTTGCTTGCATACTAAAATTGCTGGTGGCAATGCAAAACAACCAGAAGTAGACATTAAACTTGCAGAGGTTATAAGAGGAAATTTGTATTTGCAGGCCGACAGCCAGAAGTTGTTGCTACCGGTGCATTATGGTGCTGTTAGGTGAGCGGCGGCGCTCTGCATTGTTCTACACCAGTGTAAGCTTAACGAATATCTTACTTTTTATCATCTAATTATGTTTTCATTATGACAAAGCCCATTTATGTTCATGAACTCCAAGAACAAGATTCTTTTTACTTCTATATGTGTGTATATGTAAGAGAGGGCAGAGCATGGTATTTTTGATACGCTAGCGTACAAAAAAATAATTGAACACATCCAGAATTATGTTATGTTTAGTGTAACAGTGTGCCTGCATAGCTTATATATATATATATATGTCCGGATATTATTAGAGTCCATCTGTGATGAGCAGGTGAGAATTTCTTATACACACAATGATAAAAATAAACATGAAACACAGAATATTAATATTGGATGATTGTGAAAGCAGATTTTCAAACTCTGTTCAGTGATGTTTTATAAATGTTCACTTGTTTCTATACACAACCTTTGGCATCAGCATTTCAGCATTTGCCTCAGGAGCATTTACTACTTGACACGTGTGTCAGATCTGTCATTCTGATAATGCTCATTACGATAAATATGATTTTTATTTCTATCATAAAAATCTTCTCCTAAAAAGACTAAATACATTGCAGTTTTATATTCCTGTATTTAAAACTACAGTACCTATCAGCAAACTCGAAAACCCAGTGTAAAATTACAGCATTAGATACTTTCATTTGCCTATTGGATGATTTCTCTCCTCTGTGTTGGGTAATGCAGTCGTGTTCTCTCCATGATATTGTAATACACAGTGATTCAGTCAAACTAAATGAAGAACTAATGAACTGCATTATTTCTGCTACAAACTCAAATATTCAGTCATCATTTCACCATTTTGCATTTTAGCAAATAATTTAAGTTGACTTTATCAATCCAGACACATTACACCAACAGTAATTGCCATTATTATTTTCTTGGGTACCAATTTGAGACATAATTCAGGAACAAAGAGAGCAGAGAAAATTTTGGACAGACTGAGTTGGCGTGTGTTACAAATCAGAAAAGCAGGCGGCTCATCAGCATTTTTTCTCCCCAGTACTCTTCATGGATAGAAATGGCATCACAAGGTTCTTTCAACATGAATACCAGCCTCATACCAATGCTCCGACCCAGTCGTGAACTTCCCAGTATCTTCGGCAAACAGACGTCTCGAGAAAATGGCAAAATGTTTGAAATCCCTTCTGCTAGATTTCCTCTGTGCAATATGAGAGGAGCAGATTTTTTTCTCCTCCCTCCCTCAGCATTAACACTCCCTAAACCTCACCTTTTATCTGGTCATTTAAAATTCATAAACTGTGACTCGATGATTACTTTTACACATACTGCCTTTGACCTCCTGTCGTTAAATTATCATAATGCTGCGCTGAGGAGAACGAGCCATCGCCTCCTCTTTTGTGCTGCTGTAATTGCATTCTTAATTTTGGGAGGTGAGGAATACTGATACGGCAGCTCAGACTTGATATCATACAACTTACACTGTTGTATTGGGCTCTACTGAGAAACAAAGGCAGGGAACTGATCCAGCAGTGAAGTTGCGCCTTACAAAAGAGTCGACACATACTAGTTTGTCTTAAATAATGTGGATAAGGAGGCAGAAGGTTAGCAATGGAAGAATGAATCGGAGAAACTACAAGGATTGAATTCAGTCAGTTTCCCTGTAAATGTGTGATTCTGTAGACATGTCTGCTCTCTACCTGAACAGGTGCTATAATGAAAGGAAGTAAACACTGTCAGCTTTTTACAGGAACACCATCAACAGAAACCGTCAAACTAAAACTGTGTTTGAAATCACTCAATCACCCCTCCCTATATAATAAGCACTCAATAGTAAGCAGTAAATAGACACTTGCTAATCCCTGGCACTTTGTGTCATCAGTGATAATTGGTAAACTGCAAAGGGTTTATTAATAAAGTAATGTGGATGTTGTGGATGCTGCTTCCTTTGTTCAGTTCTAGGATCTTGTACTAGTATTTTACTAGTAGATTAACACAAATGGACACACAATTAAATTGACGGACTGTAAAGTCTTACTACAGTATCCTAAATAATAACATACTTTATTGATCCCCTTGGGGAAATTGTTGGGATAGCTGCAGTAGATGATGATGCTACCGTGGGGTTTCAGTGTCTTGTCCAAGGACACCTCAACAGGAGGTTTGTAGATGACTGCTCTACCCATTGGCAAATAGAGTCATTGCAGCCATGCTAGCAGCTCGGAGGCTGTATTTAGGCACAGGTGTGTTAAAGACTTATAATATACACTCAATGGCAACTTTTTTAAGTACACATGTGTTATGTGTACTTAAATGTTATGTGTGTTATGAAGCTGTCTATGGGGTAAGAGCGCAACATAAGAGGTAAGAAAAGGCTGTTCCCAGTCTTGATACCAAATTTGTAACCAAGGGAATGATTTATTTCTTTAGCCAGTGAAAAAATGATACAAAGTGAAGCAATGTAGCTCAGAGTGATTTTCCCAAAAATGTGCTAACTAATCCTTAACTTTCCTTAAACAAGGAAAGGAGGAAAAGAATATGGCAATCCAGACCTACAGATTCAATACTATGTACTACATTTACATTAAAGTGAAACAAGATGATAATGATACTATTTACAAAATATACAACTAATATGCAAACTATGGCACAAGACTTTTATAAGATGGTAATTTCTCAGTTTATATTGAAACTGTCAGAAAGGTGATAATTCTACTATATGTTTATTATTGAGGTCATAATTTGTGGTGGATTCATACTACAATATATTAAGCAGAGATGGGTAGTAACAAGTTACATTTACTCCGTTACATTTACTTAAGTAAGTTTTTGAAAAAAATGTACTTCTAAGAGTAG
>JAUMHL010000013.1:33019588-33034805 GCA_032362345.1 Sandelia bainsii
GAATATCACTACGCAGCTTAATGAAGGCTACAGGATAGGACATAATGAGATGACCTAATGAGGAGGGGGACAAAAACAGACCCATTTTGTCACACATGTGAAAATTGTTTCCTGTCTGTTTTTAGTTTATTCCCAGTTTAAAGTGTATACTTTTATATTGTACCTTAGCTAGTTTAGATCTTTATATTCTATTTATATATACTTTTTTGCTTACTCTGTATGCCTATTTGTTCTGTACTGATTAAGCTGGAGCCACGTCGTCTCGTCTCTCTATGTACCTGTACAGTTTATAGCAGAGATGACAATAAAGTTGACTTTGACTTTGACTTTGACTTGATAATAGACTGCATTAAATTCTGTGGTGTGTTTGAGTTTGCATTGCGTGGTCATAATGAAAGTGAACACTGAGAAAATCCTGGCATTGGACTTTGTTGGATCCCTGGATGCAGCAGTACCTGCAGACTGTTACTGTGTTTATGAGACATTTAAGATGGAGAAACAGGCAAAATTTACTTCTAAATAGTAAATGACTATAAACACAGACCAGACCGTGTATTTTTACGTTAATTTAATTCTTTTAAGTAGTATGATGCATAATAACGGTGCTTTGGCTTATACTAGTGGTGATATGTGGTTAGAGCGCATCTGAAAGCTGACTTGCAAAAGTGCGCCCCCCCAAAAAATAATTTCACCAGCAGTTTGTGATAGTTGTCATCTCAGAATTTCAGGTGCATCAGTGGATTGGACTCCAGGAGACACCTATTCTCAGCTTGATTAGGAATTCCTACTAATAATGAAATAATAGTTATTTCTATGTAAATGAAGAATTGCATTTAAATTCTTTGTACAGTGAACTAAACAGAACAAACTGAATTTTAACTTAATTGTTTCTGAATCATGCCACTACTGCTGTGTCAGGGTCAAACAGTATTTTGTGTGGACTCTCAGGCTTTTTTCCTACTCTTTTCGTACTCTTAATAGAGCTGCATAAAGTACTGATGGGTGCTTTGTTAATCATGTAATACCACAGCACTTTGTATATGGGAGGTAAAATTGCAGCTGTGAGGAGTTATGCATAGAGGACTGATATTGTCGAAGATGAGGAGCTCCCAGTGGACTAAGATGGAGCAGTATTACCCTGCTGTACAGGTGATGAATATGTATGTAAGGTTTAAACTGATTTACAGCTTTCTGTGCCATTTATACACCATGTACATATTTGAGTAGGTAGTATAGTTTATGACTGTGCCTTCATGTCTGTGTGCGGTTCACCACATGCTTTCTGTTTGTCTTGTGTATAAACTATTGAACTGACCTAAAAGGACTCATAATATGACTAACATTACCTGCATATATTAATACTTTTCCTGTTGTGTATGTGACTATGATAACATTTCTCTTCTAACCTGTCTGTCTGAGTGCTGCTGAGTGCAGTCTGATAATTGTGTTTAAAAGCTTGACCGTCAGTTACAGTATATCACAAGCCATTTCTGTCTGGAATAACTGATCTGAGAACTCTCAGAGCCGTTAACTATGGTGCTGTAGAGACACAAGTATCCTTAAAGGAAAAGTGTCAATGTTCTTCTCATTTCTGGACACGGTGAGTCTGTATTTGAATAACTGCAAATACAGATAAATTATTTTATTACAAAATGAAGTGACTGTCATGAATATTCTAATTCTGGGGTTGGCTGTGGATCAGGTGATAGGGCAGTTGTCTATAAACCCCAGGATTTGTGACTCAACTCCTGGCGACATGTTGAAGTGTCCCTAGGCAAGACATTGAATCCCAAATCTTTGGTGAACCTTTAAATGCAACAAGAATTTCCTCATGGAGATTAACAAAGTATCAATTATTATTATTAACATATTGCATATTCCGAATCCCAAGTCTGTTTTGTTCAAAGATTTTGCCCATTGAAAATGCACTGCATGTTCAAATCAAACAAATACTTTTTTATAAATCACAAGTTTGCCTCAAGGGCTTCACAATCTGTACAGCAATGTCCTTGTGACACCCTTAAATCAGATGAGGAAAAACTCCCAAAAAAATCTTTAATGTCAAAAAATAATGGAAGACATCTCAGGAAGAACATTAAACGGGGGTGCACAAATGTGCGGTGGATTAACATTATGGACAATCAGAACTAAATGTAATAAATGAAGAATCAGGGAGGATGTCAAGCAACCTCAAGGCGATGCCAGCAAACAGGACTGGAGCCACATGACCTCCTCTCCGCTCTGAAGACCTGGAAATGAGACGGGTTACACACACACAAGAGGCAAAACCAAAGCACACAAATCACAGATCAGGTTTTACGCAGAGATTGTAAAACATCAGTGATGTTCTTGAAGTGATTCATAAAATCTGTTCAGCAAATCAAGTAACGTGATACAAGGCGGTGGCTGTGATGTTCTGTCTGTAAGCGATTTGCAGTATATTTGTATCTAGAAGATGACAATATCTGTGTGTAAGGACACTGACATGCTATTTTCTTTTGCAGTACACAGAAGCAATACTTGTGTGGCCTGGTAGCTCAATGGGATAAGCATCAGACTGGGATGCAGAAGGTGGCAGTATTGAATCCCAGCCCAGACTCCTAGCCCATTCCCCATACCAGGTGTGTCCTTGACCAAGACACTAAGCACTAGCTCCTTGTAAGTCGCTTTGGATAAAAGCGTCTGCCATGTAAAGTAATACTTGGTAACTCTTTGAACTACAGCATTTTTGTTTTCATCACTTTTTGTCAGCAGAAAATATATTTATGAAGTATTTCCAAACTCCTCCTCCGGTGTTAACAGTCCACAGTGTGTTATTTGTTGCCAACACTCTTTGTTAGTTCGGTGCAGTTGATTCATTTCCACCTACCTAACTGTGAAAGCCCACTGGTGGCACATTTGGAGATTCATAATCAAGAGGCAGATGGCCTCTGCTCATGACCACGATGTGAGTGTGATATCTCATCTGCCGCCTTTCACAGGAAGACTATCTGGATTCCAAAACTGCGAGCAAGGAGTCCCCTAGTTATTTTTTAAATCTCTTTAGCACATACACAGTATTCATGAGACAAATTACCCATCTTAGACCTTAATCATAAGTGTGTGAAGTACCTCAACATGTCAGTGTCACTTTAATTCTAAATCTCTGGTAATTACCATAAAAATCGGCAACATAATGTGTAGCTTGTCAATTTCAGCCATTTTTTTTAACAATTTGGTTCTTATTTTGATAGTTGCCTTGATCACACTCATGTCATTATTTATGATGCCGCCATACTTAGTGTAGGTTTGGTACAGGATAATTAGATCCAGAATTATCAAAGATTTAACAAAGTTCAAAACGGATGCAGAGAGATTGAGAGGTCAAAAAACTGTGTGGCTCCACTCTCCTCTCGCCTAACTTCCTGTCTCTGCCAGACTATCAAAATAAAAGCATTTATTTTAAGTACAAGAAATCACACTATGAACTTATCCCATTATTCTTAATATGTCAACATGTAAATATTTCTTCCAATATAATATAATTTTAAGCAAGTGAATCATACCTTTACAGTTTTAATCATAAATTTAAACTATGGTAATCATACAGACTCAACAAACTGCATCTAGGCTCCTACACTTAGAATGCTACTGACAGCTAGAAACATGGTGGCATTGCAATTAAGATAACCAAGAAGCACTCTAAAATTGTATTCATATATTCTTATCATACTTAGTTATTATACTTAGTTGCTAAGATTGCAACTTACGTTATATTTTTGTCATAAATTTGTTGGTAGGCCTTATAAACCAGCAATTAATGTAAAAATTGAAATTCAGATCAGGCTTGTGTACTTCTGCAACCAAAGCTATTAGAATCTCAATCAGATTCGTTACAAACTGAGAAAGTTCAGCGTTTTTTAGTTGGGGAATACAGGAAAACAAATTCCACAGTGGCTGTGATCTGGACATGATACTGGACCCTCTAACATGTTGTGGCTGATAGAAGGATGCTGTCAAAACTCGTCTCAGTCCTGGTCAACCCCTCCCACCTACACAGTGTCTTGGCTGTACAGAGGAGCACTTTCAGCCAGAGACTGATCAATGTCATGTGCTCCACAGAGCGCCACAGGAAATAATTTCTCCCAGTGGCCATTAAACACAACAACTCTGACCCCCCTTTAAGGGGGAGGGAGACTGACACCATCATCTTAATCATTATCACTCTTCATTGCACTGCATTCCTCTCCTGACTATTATAGACCTATTTCATCCCTCTCTAGATTTTCTTTGTGTTTTTTACTTTTTGTATTTGTTATTTTGTAAATTTGCTGGTGTGGTTCTTTCCTTTACTTTTAAATAGAAATCAGCTGTAAGAAGGTATAAAATTTCCCTCTGGGATTAATTAAGTTTTCTGAACCTTAAATCTTTAATCTTGACTCATGTTTCCCTCAATTATGATAAGTTGCCCAGGATCTGAAACAATAAAATATCTCCACAACCTTACACTGCCACCTTCATGCTTGACTGTGTCTTTTTTGTGGAATTCTGTGTTTAGTTCCAGATGTAACAGGAGCCTTTGTGTTGTTCTGGATTAGCAGTGGTTTTGGCCTCTCCCATGGATCTCACTTCTACCCTGTGTCACATAGTGGAGTCATGATAACTGACCTTTATTGAGGTGAGAGAGTCCTGAGGTTCCTTGATGTTTTCCTTGGATTTTGTGACTTCCTGCAGCAGATTTATATAAAATTATAAAACTGAACTTCAGATTTTGCTGCCTATGAACAAGTCCAGCTTAGTGTCCAATATTGTTTCTCACTTTCTGTGTTGCCCAGCTGTTTATGCAGTCTACAAACATTACTGTGCTCCAAGAGTTGGAGCCAAATGTGGAAGGACACAACGCCCAAGGGTGATTTGTTTAACTTTGAAAGGTTCTTTGGTTTGTGTTAGATTTGCTCGGAGCTACACGGCAGCAGATCATCTAGTCTGTTCTCCCAAGTGGGTAGCAGCCAACAGAGCCTGGGTAATGTGTGTGGGTAGAGAGGGAAAAGATAACCCCACCAGGGACAAAACGGCAGTCCTCATTTACGCAGTGATATGCAGGCCAGCCATTTAACAACACAGAAACAACAACAAAAAAACTCCATTAGTTCATCTTTTTTTCTCCATGCCTCTCTTTTCAACTCTCTCAGGAATGTTATGTTCTCTAACCAGCAGAGAATGAATTAGATGTATATCGTTAATCATATTAGAGTGCCTTTAATCCTCTAAAGTGATGGTCTCCAGAGGGTGAGGTTGCAGATGAGGAAGCACAAACTAAAGAGGTAGATGACAGAGGAAACAGATGAGGGGAAGCTTCACAGTGAACCCAGGAGAAGACAAGATACGTCTGCTGTGCTGTAGTGCTGTCCTGTGAGCTGTTAATCTGCACAGCAGGATGTTGCCTCCTACCTATGGGGTTATGGGTAAAGAGCAGATAGGGCTGCTTCCTTCCTTTCCTCATCCATCTGTCCTAATCCAGCCCAAACACTTTACCAAAGAGGTGCAGTGGAGATCACCTGGGTCTGTGAGGGATCAAAGCAGCTTCAGCAAAATAAGACAGGGAAAGGCTGATGTAACAAGAAAAGGAAGATTAGCATTAACTTGACAGATACAAAAAAAAAAGTTTCCGGATCCTCGGTAGTAATCTTCAACATGAATCACAGCTGTTCTGGATTGATGCTAATGCAGACATACATGACATGGTAAGCAACCATGAAAGAAAACATAATTTCACCAAATAAAAATAGCAGTTTTTTCATTTACCCCTCTGAAAAGCAAGCTGGGCAATGATAGGGCTCAGTTGAAAGGATGGTAACATTAAAAGGAAGCATGCAAGATGTAGAGATTTCAATGTCCCAATTTAAAAGATCACCTACTATCAATAATTTAGCAGACGGCTGCAGACTGTTCTTTGCTCACACCAGGCCAGCACTCCCTCCAGTCATATTTCAAACCACACATAGTAATGTATTTTGACAAGTAAATTGCCTGCCTCTTTGCTGATAGCTATTCACTTAAATAATGAATTCTTAGTAATAGCTGCAGAAATTTGGTTATTACTGATAGAGGGCATACATTAAGGATCTTTCCAGAAACTGTGGCGGATCTGCCGCAAATTAATCGATAGCCACACAGAAAGTACTAAAGAGTAATATTTTCCACCCATGTAGTACATATAGGAGATATATAAGGAGACTGTGACTTCATTGAAAATGTTCCAGGAACAGGTGAACCAAAGAACAAGTTCCCAGCTCCATAAGTTTTTTTTCTTTTTGGAATTTTTCCCTAATTTTTTATTAAAAGTAGGGAAAATTCCCTAATTTTTCATGAATTTTGGAGCCTCTATTGCTAATGTCAGACACGTGTCTGTTAAGTAAGCAGGGATGGGAACAGGTAAACACGCCTATTGAAGTACTCTTCATAGAAGTACAATACTTCAGTTTGCCATGTATTGTATTGTACTTTAATATATTTTGATGAGACATATTTTTTCTGGTATACTATATTGGGTATAATATACCTGAAGTTAATGATGTGTTACAAAAATGTACAATAGTGTTCTAGGGTTAAGGATGTCTCACCATAATCATCAGTGGTGCAGCCAGTTGGTTTGAGAAGTCACACAATTAGTTAAATGGAAATTATCTTAGTTGGAATGTAATTTTTACGAGACACGGTTAGACATGTGGCCTGGTCCATTAACTCAAGTCTTTGCCTCATTATAGAGTCTAGTGCCTCATCAACAAATATGAACAATTGCATTCAATCATTTAACTATTTAAAAGGTTCTGACTATAGCAGATATATGACTATAATGACTATTGAATTAAATGTACATAAAAAGCAAGAAACACACAACCAGATAACAGGAAAGGACATTTCTTCACATGTGGTTGGTTCATTATAGCAGGGCTGTCTGCCATTGAGCTGTGTACCAGAGTAACGTTTGACTGGACAGCCTGAGGTGCTGGCAAGACTGAGAGGGAAGGGCATACTGATAATGCAGCTGATTAGACTCTGATCATTATCTACAGTACAGCTTATGATGGCCAGAATCAATGGCGGGAAAGAGAAGAGCTAGCCCTGCGAAAAGATTAAATGTCTCACAGCGTATGATAAAGTCTAACTCATCACACACTGTTTTTGAACTTTGAAAGATACGTACTGTTTGAAGGTGTAATGTGTGTATTGACGAAGTGCAGTCAAACAAAACTTTTCACTCCTCCAGCATCAGATTGAAAATCAAACTTAACACGCACACTGTTTTGAGAGCTGATAAAACACAGCACCTTGCATCAGAATACTCCTCAAACAATGTCCTCCCTGTTTGGCAGGTTCATAACAGGCCTGCTGTGTACGGATGCAACCAATTTTGGTACGGCAGATGCTATCTTTGAAGAGGAAGACATTTGACACAGCATCAAAGACTCTCCAGAAAGAAAAAAAAAAAGGAGGAACAGAGGAGTGAGGTGACAAATTGCTGGATATTAACCAACATGAAACAAGAGGGCAGAGTCAACATCATCATCATCAGCTGCCCAAGAGCCCCAGGACTCAGAAGGGCCTAATTATGATATTATGTGGATGATGATGCTGTTTTGTTGCACCTTACAACTCGTTACAGAGTCACCTCAAACTTAAAGCATGTACTTGAATAACTTTTGGTTGGTTGCTTTGATCTCATGTTGTAAGGAGAACACATCTGAGCCTTTCACATCACAGACTTAGAGTTCAGTGGCTGTTGCATGAATACTGTTTCAAGCCAAGAATGTACACTATATGTATAGGATATGTATTTCAAGTATGTGTGCTATAGTAAGGGTTGCTGTTATCCACTCTAGGCTAGATGAATAAAATGAAAGGAAAAAACAATTGGCAAATAGAGGCCATAATTAGAAAAACATTACCTTTAGTTCTCAGTAAAAAAGGTAATGATTTGGACAATGGCTTAATTTGCACAAAATCCTCTTCTCTAAATAGTGTTTTTACTTTTTTATGAGCTACGTAAACATCTTATAATTTGTGTTATGTTCACTACATTAGAGGAGAAATACCAAAAATCAATCCCACACAATACGGATTACTGCAGCTGATAGAGATCTTCAGTTTAAAAACGTCCTCTCAGAACAAGCACGCTATTCGCTGAAGTCTGAGGCTTAAGAGAATGAAATTTCTGCTGTACAGTTTATATTATTTGTGGTGTGGCACAGTCTGTCCACTTGTTCAATTTCCCTGTGTAAGCATTAACAGAAGAGGCTAAAAGGCTCACAGATTTCAAGCATGCTGACACCAAATATTCTGCCAGTAAGATTCTTAGCGGGAAAGTGGAAGTGGCAACAAACCAGGGCACTGTGTGTCGTTGGTGGGACAGATTTATCTGAAACTGACAACACAAACCGTTTACTACGAGGAGCTGTTGAATAACACACACATGCGGAAAAGCAGAACCTGAAGGAGCCTTTAGAGGTTACACTGAAGTGTATGAAGGTTTATACTGAGGACTCTGAGACAGCCAAATGAAACAGGTGTGCTCATTCAAAGAATTTGTGCAGACTGGATTTTGAAGATAAGCATTCTGCAGTTTCCTACATGGGTTGTGTTTGAATTAGTTGTGACTAATTATGTACTGAGGCAAAGCTGAAGACTCAACTAGAAAGAATAAGCTACACAGCTTCTTTAGGTATGTTTCATTATTTCTTTTAATTTATTCAGGTTTTTCCTTTAATGTCTCACCCATCTGTGTAAATCCTTATGTTCCTCATTTGCTTCTCACGTTCCTTCTTTCCTTTAATCATTTTTATTCACCAATAAATGAGTGTGTAATTTAAAATTTACACATGAGACTGAACAATGAGAGCTACAATGATCCGCAATGTGACTACATATTGTACAACACTCAGTGACCCTCTCAGTTGTGGGAGAAAGTTGTAGTAGTTGGAGTGAGCCTCAGCTGCTCCTCTTCTTCCCACCAGGCTGAACATCAGTCTCTAGATCCCAGTGGACAGGGAGGCAGTCTTCAGCTGGAGCTGCCTGGTTACTGGGACCAGAGGGGAGACTCATTAAAACTGATCCTCTTGTCCAGATCATGTTCAATCCCACTACGCACTAGAGTTGCCTTTGAAGAAATGGGCCTAATCTCAGGCCTGTAACATTGTCATGGTCAACCTGGGTTACTCTGCTAATGAGTGAAAGAGTTCACAGGGCTGAGTCCAAGGTGAGAGGTAGTTTTACAAAGTGGTAACGCTGAATGTTGTCTTGGTGAGAACAACTCAGCATCAAAGAAAGTAAGAAAAGTTTCAGTAGGAGTAGTCCTTTGACTTTTTCTGTATGTAAATTAGAAACTCTGGCTGCAACTACTTTGACTTATAATAATAACAATTTGCAGAAAATGTGATGGGCAGATTTTCTGTGAGCCAGCTGGTTTCTGAATTTCACAAGCCATAGTCTTACACCTGCTTATGTAGAAAAAAATATGGAATCTGGCCAAACAAACATGTTGGGGACAAGGGCATAGAATTGCATATGGGCGCTATGTGCTACACGTATCAGGCTTTCCTTTCATATGCAGACTTCAGTGACAAAGGATTAATGGCAATGGTTTTCTAACAATGTGTCCTTTGATTTTGGACAGTAGTAGACAAAAACAAAGAGCAGTAGTTTTAGCAGTAGAGCAACAATGAGCTACTGAAACACTGTGTATTCAGGGGGATACGATTATGTGTAAGTCAATTTGTAGTGTGTAACAGTTTGAAATGGAAACAAAAAGTGATTTCAAGTGATCCATACTCATTAATTTTCACATGAGGCTTCATGAGTGTTATTCCTGTAGCCGCTGCCTGCACCCACTCATGCCGTGCTATAATCCATATTTACCTTCTTCTCTGGCTGGTTTTTGTACCCGTGAGACAGCTTCAGGGCTTCTCCTTGTCTTTGGCTCACTCCCTGAAGAACTGAGACAGACACTGCCTTCTATCCTCAGTGTTACCTGTGCTGTAGGTACAAAGAGTGTGTGCAGCACAAGTCACATCCCCAGAGGAAACTAGGTAAAGTGAAGTGAGTGAAGGCGGAGAGATGGTGAGGCATTAAAGCCCAGCGTAATGATGTGGAGCATGATACGAGGTGAAAACTCAAGAACAGACGCATACGCATAAATACACAGCGTTTCATTGTTTCATAGAGAACACTCTTCTATATGGAGATCACACACATGCACTCCAGGATAACAAGGCAAAGTCAGAAACACTTTAAACAAATTTGAAGGGTGTAGATGATCACATCAGATGCACAAGGGAAACATGGAAAAGTATGTAGAACAAGCTAAAAAAATATCTGAGGGAGATGTTTCCATTGCTAACGTAAAGGTAAGTAAGTAAGCAAGTAATTACTCTCAAGTCTGAGTGTCACAGCAGTGCTTCAACCCAACTCCTTCCTTGCTTAAATTTCTAACAAGGACAACACTAGCCTACACAGCTTTGCACTTTGATTAGAGCTAAGTGAGCGCTTGCTGTAATCCTTGAATCCTTTTTAGTCTCAGTGGGATTTAGGTGAGAATGATTTTCCTCTCAGTAGTGAGATTTGTGGCTCACTTACTCTTTGTTTGGGATGACATCTCAATGTTTATTCACTCATTCCTCACATGTGCTGCAGCTGGCGTTGTGGGCATATCAAAGCACATGAAAATCAGCCCAATCACCTAAAGTCAAATACTGTGGGAGATAGATTCTCCACTGCATAATACAGTTGTTAACACATGTGTAGCCTGGCAGTAGCTATAACAACATATTCTATTATTTCCCACTTAAGCTAGACAGAGCTCTGAAGTGTTAATGGAATATAAGTGTACAGAATGTTTTTCAGGATTATTTTGTGGGGTACAGTTAACAAATATGTAGTTATTTGCTTTTGTTTTTTGTGTCCATACATAGCCCACTGCTGTTTTGTCATGCTTTCTTCATATTTATTTCTTAATTGGTCTTTTGTTCACATTTATTAAAGCTGCAAGAACCCCAACATCAGTGTGTGTCCTGTGTGTCTGTATTTATCTTCCCTGGCTACACATGTAGTGAAATAAAAAAATTTTTACAAAATAGTCTCTCTGTCGTAACAGTGCTCACTAACTCTCCCGAAATGAGCATCACCATGGCGATACACTAACACTTCTCTCCAGCGGGATGTGTATTAATGGATTTTTTTTTTTTTTTTTTGCTGCTTCCAGAAACATCTTGTTAATTACTCTGTAGCGTTAAACATGACAGGAAGGCTAACAGTGCCTTTGGAAGGTTCAGAGATGGCCAAGCAGAGCGGTTTATTGGCTCAGAAGCATGATTTATGATGCCTCATTGGGAGGACTAAATCATCTCTGTGTCTGTGTGCGCCTCTCTCCACGGGACAGCAGCTGAGGGGACAGTTGCCTGAAGTCTTAAAATGTTTGGTGGAAATAAATAAGCTTGGCTCCTTGACATTATTCTAAACTCCAACCGGAGAGGGCTGTGATTAATTGCAATGTGTGCGGCTAACAAACGAGGGATTAATTTCCCGATGGGTTTCACAGCGTGAGCAGCTACATAGTGCTGTCATGTCCTGTAGTGTCTCACTGCGCCTCCTCAAAGGAGCAGGTCACTGATGAGAGATTTGCACCAGTGGAAACATCTAAAATATAACTGGCTAAATTCAATCCCTCATGACATCTTACTTCTTCCTTGCATGAGATGAAACAAAAATTAAGTAAAAAATAATAGACAGATCATTGACTTACTGGTTAGCATATTGTACTTGTGGTTCCCCCAAGTCTTCCTCTTGGGACTCCAGTCTAACATAGACTGAGTGCACTGTGGGTTCCTTCTTCCTGTTTTTGTGTGGAGAAAGCAGAGAGTTGCGTGGGAAATGGTGCTTTGAGTAGAGAGTAGATACCAAAACCAAATCCTGGAAGCCCTACTGTTCTTTAATGACTAGTTTACTAAGGTTAATATAGCTAGTTTGCCGAATAATAATACCTAGACAGCCAGCATGGTCAGACAACTTCTTTTTTACATTGTTACATGTGCAGCTCATGTCCTTTTCCACTTTGGTTCAGTGGAATGTTTCTATTTCTCCCTCAAGACGCCTCAAAGGAAATAAAAACCTGTGTGTGGGTGTTTGTGTGTATGCGACTTATGGTAGGTCTAAGTACTTGAATCTTGTATTACCATGTGTATTTTGGGTAATAAAGTGACACTGCTGCAGGGCTTAGAGGAGATGAGGTGAGCAAGTGGACCTTTGCCATGTTACACTAGGCAGCATCACAGGGAGACATTTTTCTTGGGAAATTATGGAATTACATTGAGCTGAGGACAGTTCTTCAAGATTGGATAAGGGATGAATAATTTAAGACCCAATGATTAATCCAGTGACAAAATGCCCTACAGAAATATAGTGTCTGTGAAGGTATCCTTAGCCCTCAAGAAAGACAAATGTTGAGTTTTTTCATGTGCATATCTAAAGGAAATCTTACTGGCAGGGAAGAAGTACAGTAAATTCATCAGGAATGTGTCTATCACACACATTTATAGCTCAGTTGTTCATGCTCTTAAGAAGCAACGTGTAAACTAAGAGCAGTTCGCTCGGTGAAGTTCGGATGGGACCTGTGTATAATCCTGTTGTTGATGCAGACTTTCAAGCTACTTTGAGAATGAGCTTACAGGGTTTGCTGTGAGTTAAAGACTCTCACACTGTCAGTTAGATGTATAGCCTACTGAGAAACTTCCAAAACATTTTTGAAGAGTTGCGGGATTACAGCATTAAACGGTCTAAACTGGGTGTGTGTGTGTGGTGCAGGAATCAGAAAAAGCAGGACAGGCAGAGAGTGCAGGCTGCTATACCGCCCCTGATAAATATAGATGACACTGAAGGCAACAGCATATTGCTTTACACGGTGAAAAACACAACCTGAATCAATTTCACAATTAGCCAGTTCAGCGTTTTAATTAAAAAATAACAGTCGCCTTTGAAGGAATCAATTCTGACTAAAGAGGCCAAAGAGAGAATTCCCCTGCCAGTTTACCATCAGCACTGTCAAGTCAAAGACAACTTTTTTTTGATACACACAGTGTTAAAGATAAAAAAAATGAAATAGTCTTGGCAGTGTTTTGTAGGGACTGTTGATATTATCTCTCTTGAGAGTTGAAAGGAAAGCCCAATTTAGATTTTCATAGAGGAAGTAATCTGATTGAAGAGTACTAATGCTTTTCACTTCTTATATTTGTAGACAGTGTGTTACTTTATTGATGCCCAGAAGGAAATTATTGTTTGGACAGCTGCACAAGTATATTATGGCGCTACAGGGTTTCAGTGCTTTGTACAGGAATCGAACAACTGACCCTGCAGTGCATTGGGGACTGCTGCACAAACTGAACCACAGCCACCCCAAAGGAATTGTTCCTGTACCAGGAGTTGAACCTAGGTCACCTGGGTCAAAACCAGGAATTGTAACCACATATGGTTATGTATGGGACCAGTAACACACAACCTTGTGATCTGGAGTCAGACAAGCTACCGTTTTGCCACAGAATCAGTTTATTTATTGTCTTTTTTTATCACAAAGGTTCTACTCAATGGCAGCTGCATTTCTTCTCAAAGATTGTTTCGCTCCTTATATGAAAAGCTTCTTCAGTTCTAACCTGGGAGTTCCAG
The DNA here is from genome assembly GCA_032362345.1 of Sandelia bainsii. Lineage (NCBI taxonomy): Eukaryota > Metazoa > Chordata > Actinopteri > Anabantiformes > Anabantidae > Sandelia > Sandelia bainsii. Next base: position 33,033,278 of record JAUMHL010000013.1, read on the forward strand.
CTCTGTGGAGTTAAGGGTCGTTGATGTCACACATGGCTTGTTGTCCCACTCAAACATCATATATGTCCTTAGGTTGCAGTAAACGGCTTCAGAGATGCTTGCCTGGGAGGGGATGCCAAGACTGCATTGTAAGACGATGAGGAGAGGTGTCGTAGACCAACAACTATCATGTAACAAAGGGAGTGGTCTACAACACCACCAACAACACATCACCCGCTTCTGTATTTATGTATCTACACTGCTTGTTCATTTCATTTCTGACAGTAACACCTGTGGAAACTAATTACATTAAATTTACATGTTTATCATTATGTCTAGTCTGTCCTATTTTCAGCTACTTTGTCAAACCCACTGGGGGAAGTGCAACAAGCTGTAAGCACAAAATGACACCATTTGTGGTGATACCATCATTCACACTTTTTCTTCTGTCTTTTGTCAATTCCAGTTCCTGAGGTTAATATCTGCTGTAATTCTAATAATTCAATGTGCAAATAATCCTTTTCATGTTCCAAGTCATTTGATGACAACATCAGCGTTAAGTTAGGAGAGACGGCAGGTTTGGCTCATACTAAGTATGAGACAGGATGTGACCTCTGACCTTTGGTGTTAAAATCAAACACTTGATTAAAATAACTTAATCATGGAAGATGGGTTTACTGTTGTTAAAAGAGCAATTTAATATTCAAGCAGAAAGGATGTTACATTTCACCCCCAGATCAAAATTGTACATGTTCCATTTTCAGTCCAGATTACACACAGTGTGATATTTGTACTGTCTTGTCTCTTACAGGGCTTTGGTTCCCACAGTTATTGATCTGTCAGCTTTAATTTCCACTGACAGCATTTTTATCCCCTGCACTTGAGAAACTGCAGACACTCTGTCCATTGCCGTGTGCCTGTGCATTTTGTCAGCCTGTGTTCCTCGCAGAAAAACAAACCCCGCCCGTGTTCACGCATGTGTGGTGTTTCAGATGGCAGCCAAGTTCTCAACCGACCCTGTTTCCTCCTGAGCGTCTTCGTCCATTTTGACGGGAATCTGGTCTCGGCTGCTCACCTCCACGTGTGGTTTAGTAAAGCAGAGAAGCTGAAAACTTCAAACGCTGCTGGTCTCTCTGGCGCAGCGATAAACCCTGCCTGATGAAAGACTACAGCGTCACAGACGGAGGAGGTGATGAGCTTAACTTGAAGGATTAAGCAGCTCTGTCTCTCTCTTCTCGCGTTTTGTTAAACACTGTTTTCAACTCTGATTGTTAGTGTGAGCAGCAGGAAAGTTCTACTTGTCTTAGATTCATGGAAATGTCAACATAGAGATGAATAAAGGTAGCTTCACTGTAGAGAGTGACACAAAACATTATGCATATGTATTCATATTGCAGCTGAAGTGGAACATGGTTTATGGCAAATGTGCATACAAGTGGTGTGAAAAAGTGTTTGCCCCCTTCCAGATTTTTTACTTTTTTGCATATTTGTCAAACTTAAAAGGTTCAGATCATCAAACAAATTTAAATATTAGACAAAGATAACCCAA
>JAUMHL010000013.1:33043711-33074120 GCA_032362345.1 Sandelia bainsii
TAGCTATCAAGCTCCTCTCCTATGGAACCAGCTCCCAGTTCAGGTTCGGAAAGCAGACACCCTCTCTACCTTTAAGAATAGGCTAAAGACCTTCCTTTTTCATAAAGCTTATAGTTAGCGCTCATATGCCAATACAGCATACCATTAACTGTGTGTCTTCTCTCTCCCGTAGTTCTGCTTCTTCCTCTTTGTCCCCCTCTCTCTGTACCTCTCTGTGATCTTGCGATTTGGCACTATATGAAAAAAACTGAATTGAATTAAAAAATGTTTGTTAAGGCAGAACATTGTTTCTCCAGTGAGTCCTCCTGCAACAGATGCACTGGCAAAGTTTTATGTAGGAAATCAAATAGCAAACAAGTGTTGAATGAGCCAAGGTTTCTGCAGCAGTGTGAATTTAACACTTAACACACAAATCTTTTTAATATCACTTAGAATGCACTTTAATACTGTGTCATTCTGGACACAGTATGAACATATGATGGAAAAGCAGCAGGGATAATGTAGCCTAGAATTATTATTTTACCACACTGTTGCAGTACCTCTCAGCAGCATACAACGACAACATTTTAAAAATGTAAAAATGACAAGGATCTAAGTACTGATGCATGGACAAACCATCCATTCATCCACAATTATAACCACTTGAGGGTCACACCACCAATTTAGAGTTACCAATTAACCCTAACTCATCCCCTAAGTGTTTTTAGACAGTTGGAGGAAGCTGGAGTACCCGGAGAGAACCCACACAAACATGGGGGAACATGCAAACTTCACATAGAAAGGCACTTGGCCAACCTGTGGATTCAAACCCAGGAAGTTACTGCTGTGAGGTGACAGTGCTAACCACTACCCCACCCTGCCACCCAAAAACTGACACACTAAAATTGACTCCTGTCCTTCAGGAATTGAACAGCAATAGTGATCTATAGTGTTTGACATTACTGACTGAAACTCCACAAGAAAGGATTCAACAGTCTCCTACAGCATACTCTGTCACAGAAATCCCAGTTTTAGTTTATAAGACAAAAGGGGAAGATGAATAGTGCACACGTGACACAAATTACAGACTATTTGCATCCACCCATTACCCGCACAGTGTGCATGTGACACACACCAAGTGAGTGTGCTTAGCATTGTGGCAGCAAAGTGCGGCCACTCGCTGTGGATTAGAGAGCAAGGAGCAAATGAGAGATGAAGGTGCACACGAGTCTCCCATTCGCCTGGCTTGTGAGGAGCCTGAACACCTGATAAGACCACAGCCACCTAATCCCCACCCACTCACTCACCCCTCCACCACGCCTGTGGAAAAAAAAAAGGAAAAGCTTAAAGTCAATACCGACCCAGAGACTGATGAGGAGGCCTCCGAGGCTTCCATCTCCACCGTGTTAACCTGGCTGGGAGGGATGATAAGCAGGCTTGCTTGCTCTCATCAAATTCCTATTATTTCCATCAAGTAGAGAGAATTTGAATGTTGGCATTGTCGAGTTTAAAAGACATTTATTTTGGTAGTCATTTTTGATTAAAGCTGCTAAAAGACAAAAGCAAAATGTGACAGTTTGAAGGCAAATCACTGTAAATCACCCAAAAAAAGGTTTAAACAGAGGTAATATAAAAGACTAGTTGTTAGTGATAAAACTGTAAATACAATACGAGCTGCAGACTTCTCAAGAGGTAGCACAGCTTTCTTTTCCCATCTGAAGACATTTCAAGACTTAAGCTCTGCTGAATGTCGACACATGATCTTTCTCAACCATAAGTTAGTAAAAAAAACAACTGTTAATTACAGCATTTTGATTAGAGAGCAACATATGTATTACCATGGAGACAGTCCTACCTGAACACCGACAGGGAGTTCTATTAATTATTCAAAGTTGGCAAATTAAAAGCACTCTGAGAAACATGTAGAGCAACAATTTCTTAATTTCTAGACAGCCATATTCCATCAAATGTATATAAATATTATACATATTAAATACATACAGTAATCTGTATGTATTTAAAAAATCAAAAGTGCAGAAAATGAATGTGTCTGAGCAGCGTGCTGATTGGCCTCCTTATCTTAGATTGCAGGTGTCTGATTCTGATTTGATGATGGGGGGGAAAAAGGGAGTTATTGCCACGTGTTTGCTGTAATCGCAATTTAAATCTAACTCTTTAATCCACAGATATGACATCAAACTAATGCAGAGTGTTTGGCTAAATCATTCCAAGAAGTAAACACAGAAACAGAGAAACACGTCTTACAGCTCGTACTGCATGTGTTTCAGAAGATTTGTTCTTTTTTCATGCCATGTTTTTACTTTGTGATTCTCTAAGTCACAGGTACGTTGATTTGATATATTGAAATGTCCTGATTAAATCGAGCTGAACTAACGATTTAAAGGCATTACTTCCCTTTTTTCCACGATTGGAATAAACAGCATTTTGTGAACCACCATGACAAATTGAGAATGATCATCACACAGAGTAACTTTCTGAGTGCTTTTAAAAATGAAAACAAGCATCTTTATTGATGTACAGACTATTAAGAAAATCATAAAAAGTAAATAAATATTAAAAACACAAAAGCAATATAAAGATTAAAATAATTATACATTAGGAAAATGTATTATTTTAAGTTAAGAAATTTTTAGATGTGTGAACTTGATATTCATGTTGTTGGTATATGATTGATATATAAGATGTCAAATTTATTTATAATATAATATCATTTTCTGGGCTTGACTGATACTGTGGTTTCTTTTAGATAATCTAGGCCAAACTTATATTACTGATCACAGTCCACAGCCAGTCAAATATTAAATCTCTGAAACTGGCAGGTTAGGACTATAACAAAACTACTTCTGAAACAAAAAAGCTATTTTTAAAACTCTAAATTAGTCTTAATAGTGACCTTGTGCGTGTGTGTGTGCCTCTAACCTGTACCCCTGCCCCACCCATCCTGTTTGCTGTTATCTATGTACACTCCAGCCCCCCACCAGCACACCTCCATTACCGCCCCAGATAGTGGCATTGGCAACTTGTCACTTCTATTGATTTCTCTTAAACTGCAATTTACATGGATATTTGTGGGCGTCCTGAGGGCCGGCTGCAGCCTGGCGGACGGCTACAGCACCCTCGCTCTCCTCTGTCTCTCTCTCTCTCTGTGTTCCCCTTCGGGCTGGGAGGAAATGTTTCCAGCAACACAGCCTGAAAGTGACTTTTCAATCTGACATCAGCAAATGTGTCCTGCTGGGTATTATTCTTTCTTTTTGTCTTTCTTTCTTTTTTCTTTTTTTAAAGCAAATGCTTTGTGTTTTTGTGTTTGTTTTAAACATCCATACTAAAATGTGCGGGAGCCAGTGAGGGTAAAAGAGATGTTTTTAGAGAAAATAACAGCATTTAAAAGAAGAGAAGAAGAATTTCTGAATTTAAAAATAAAAACTGCACCTGCAAAAACTCTCAACACAATAAGGAAATAGAGAAAACACAATAAGCTTGTTGAGACCTCTTTTTTTTTTTGCACTCTACTGGCTGTGAATGTGTCCGGCGGTACCATAGCGCCTCTTCCCACCACACACCTGACCTTCCGCTGCACAGGCTGAGGGAATGAAACAATAACCTGCAGCTAGGAAAACCACAAATGCTTTGTGAAAGCCCCAACGCTGCGCTTTCACACAAAAATGCCAAAATGTCACAAGCTTCAAACTTTGTTGCTGCAGAGTTTTTTGCCTCCTACGCTGAAGGTCACCTGTAAGCTCCAAACAGGATTTTCACAGTAGAGGAGGACATGTTCGGTTGTGTGTTTTGTAATTAGGATGATAGTGTAATAATGAAGCTGCAGTGTATCTAAGATGTATTTAATGTTGTTGTTGAGTGTGTGGAGCCTGTTCATTGAACATTATACATCTTAGCACATAATCTTCCTTTGTGGACTTGTCAAAACACATAGTGGGCATGAGAGGGAATTTACTTCATATCTATAAGCCTCCGAGGAAATTCTATCCCAAATCTCATTAGACAAAAAAGTAATTTACAAGGAGAAAAAGAAGACTCTAAACCATGACACTATTCTGTGGAGGTTTTTTAAGGGTGAAGTTGGTGTAAGTTCACGGCAGGATGGCAAGAAGAGAGTTCCTCATCATGCTGGTAAACATCTGACCTGCTCAAGAGCCCTTGAGCAAGTATCCCTACCAGGCTGACCTCTGACCCCCACACTGGAGAGTGGAAGAGAACATGCTTCCCCTGGAGTGTGGAAAAAGTGAAGGAAAAACGTGTAAGTCCAAATGTAAGGAGCCTTTTAAAAAGCAGCGGGTGAAGAAGGGGTGTGATCTGGTGGGTGTCGCTGGTGATGTCACACCTCCCAGACAGCCAGGATTGGACCCTAATTAGAAAGCTCGGCAGCAAATAGACAGGCGTCCTGCATGATTGAATTCAAAGTGGCTGATGCCAAACATTTCTGCAGAAGCGCGGAAAACTGTCGGAGAGGAGCAGGAGTGGACGGGGCTGCTGAGCTTAGAGCCGCCACGCTGCGCTGCCAAACAGTCTCTCGGTGAGTTTCAGAGGTGATACGGGAGCAGCAAGACGCGCTCCCCCCTCGGTTTGGAGGGATAAGAAGGAAACAAGGAGGGCGAGCCGAAAATATAGTCCGAGTCTACGTCAAAGCCGAGGACGCTGCGTTATCAGAGAGCAACGGAGGCTGAAGCGAGACAAGTACAAAGAGTCGAGCCGCCGAGTCCAAGTTATTCCTGCGCTCCGCTCCAAAGGCTGCGCTGATGGCATCCGTACTTGGAAACAGCAGCCGCGCGTCGGGGGCTCAGAGCGGACAGGTCAAATGCAAGCTGAAAAGGAGAAGGAGAAGGCGTTCGAAGAGAAAAGGTAAAACTTTACAGGACTTCTCCCCCACCGTCCCCCTCTCCTCCCCTCCCCTCATCCTGGGTGTCTTTTCTCTGCTGGTGCGAGCAGAGGTCGAGCGCACCTTGGCGGAGCAGCGGAGCGCACGGCGAGCCCGCTGCCGCCGGACCCCGCGCGGGCTTCAGCCTCCGCGCGTTGAGAGCTCCGCGGAGGCTGAAGCTGGTGCGTGTTGAAACAGTGGTGAAAATAAACGTGGAGAAATGTTGCTGCTTCGTGCGTGGACGGCGGTAAACCGCAGCGTTGGCTCGAAGCGACGCGTAGTCTTTCCTTTGTAACGCCGAAGTTGCCGCTGCGTTTGTTGTCCGTGAAACGCGTTAACTGTCTCCAACATCCAGGAGCACAGAGGCCGCTGGAGAATGAAGCTGCAGATCCGCTTTAACAGTGGGAATAAAGGTTGTTTAGTGAGGAAAAGCGACGCGCTCTTACTGGTTTACATTTTCTGATGCGAAGGAAAGAAAAGAACGCGGTGTTTAACTTAGTAGTTTCCTTCTGTCATTTCTAAATAGTTGACTTCTAATAATTAAACTCGTAGGTTTTAATGGAAGTAATAAAAACTGCCAGAATTTTTCAAGAAAGCATTTTTATATTCATCACAGAGAAGTGAGCAGCATCCTAAAAGCCGGTAGCAAGATCCAGAGATTCTAATTAATTTCTTTCTTTTCCTTCACTTCTTAAAAATCATAATGTCTCATTTATTAGAGGCTTGAACTCCAGCTGCTCAATTCCACGGTAAAGACTCAAGTTTGTAGAACAGTTTTGGGCCTGAAACAGGGAGAGAAAGACAGAAGAAGAGGTCACTAGTTGTTTAACACCTCAGAATAAAATAAAATTCAGTGCCGTAATTTTTATTTGCTCTTATTATTCTGTTATCTCAGCTGTACATGTGGACAGTTGTATGATAAAACGGTTACATGTGTGATAACAGGAAGGAGATCGTGTTGATTTTCAGCTCTGCAACACACTGAGTGTGTCTCTGTAGCTGCACTGTGATAGATGCTGACCTGAGCTCATGCTAAACAAATGCCCCGCGTGGGGTTTATGCCCTGCAACCAACAGTGACATTCAAGTCATTTATATCATGCATTTACTGAGGAAAACACACACACACACACAACTTTGATCACACATGTTCATGTCACCATGAGTCTTCATTTTAAACTGTTTATCATTTTCTGCAGGAGGCTGCTCACTGATATAAATCAGTTTTACACTATTCATATTTAGATACATCAGCAAAAGCCTTTTTGCAGATATTCTCCCTGATTTAATTCCCCTGATTATTTCCTAATTAACACTAAGTCGTCCAATCTGAAGCACCAAACACTTACTTGCTGTGACAAAGGCCGAGACTCTCTCAGAAATATACATTTCTTTTTCCAGTTCCACCTCCTCTGTCAGCTCCAGAAAGGAAAAGCAGGGAAGATTTAAGCAGAACAGCAATTACACATTTACTTTTTCATTTATTTATATGTGTAACAGATGATAACGCAACAGTTTGTGTTGTTTATGCTTGAAGATACTGACGTGCCGCCCCGTTGCATTGTGGAATATGGATGAGCGCTCGGAGCGCGCTGACGTGTCTGACTGCAATTGAATGCATAACGAGCTTTTCATAAACATTTTGCACTTGTCGTCAAACGACAAACAGACAACTGCACCTCATTTCCATAACCTCTTGATTTTTAATAGCCCAAGTAATTGAGACAAGGGAGACAATACATAAAATATAGTGCTGAGGCAAATGTATTTACATAATGGAAACGACAGAATTGGTTCCACAACATTAAGCATTGCATATGAGGACGGTGCAAACTCGCGCACATTAGCTGGCAGGCCTTCGCAGTGTGTTTCCGAACGGCTAATTTATCAGGGCTGCTGATTCATTCTGATAACATGGGACATTAGGGGCCAGTTCAGAGGGGCCACTTGTAAATGAACTGTGTCTCTGGGAAGTGCTGATGGCCGCTGACTCCTCCAGAGCTGCAGGAGGTGGTGGCCCTGCCGTTGCTCTGTCTGATTGTCTTTCCTCTCTTTTTATTTATTTTTTTGTTCTTAGAATTATAAATGAACTGTTGACATAAGAGCACAATTTATGATTTAAGTATTCTAGTCTTTTTTTTATGATTATTATCCTTCATTTCAAATGTCATCATCTTGAGATTTCTCACAATTATTTTTATAGACCTTAAGGCGAAAAGTCACAGAGGGATTATTGCATGACATTTGGGCCTTAATCCCTCGGAGAGGCTGCAGATTATTTGCAGATGGACTCGCTAAAACCAGTGTGTGTATTCAAAAGGTTGTAAGCAGATTCCTCCCCACATCTTAAATTGTTTTTTTCTCCCACCAAACTTATTTGAAATTGTTCATTTTTGGACTGCAGAACAAATACAGACTGGAGATTATGGCTCAGATTTGTTTGCTAATATCTTTTTTGTCACTCAGGCCCTTCTCCGCATCAAATTCCTAGAAATCACACACTTGCTGCAGTTTTAGCTCTCTCTGCTTTTCTTCAGCTGCGGTTTGACAACCGCTGGCTCCTGGTATTGTTCGGGTTACAATGCTCCTGGCAGCCCGGTGTTGTGCGGATGTACACTTTTCTCTGTGTTTGTTTGCTGTCCGTTAAATGCATCGTTTGACCGGTGCCATCAGTCCTAGAAGGATTCACGGACGTGCTGTGTATCTGTCTCTTTAATTAATTACGGCCTTGTGATTTACGGTTACGTCCCTAAAGTGATGTTGGTCCCACAAATCAAATCCTGTTGGAAATGTGTGACAGTCCAGTGATATACAGGAACATCTGGTGGAATACAGCACACCCCAGGTTTTTTTTGACATGGCTGCTGTCTGTGAACACTACCCGTTTCCTCTCTCTCCACTGTGGCATATGCACATATTATATACATGCATATATATGCAACATATTTCTTACTACTTTTACTATTACTATATTTTTAACTTTTATCAACTGTGTATTTTTTTTTTTTTTATAAGCACCACTGAGATTTAAAGACCGACTGTATTTTTTACAACCACACTTATCAGCCTGCACTCTTGGTGCAGTATATCAACGTATCATGAAGAGCGCTGATGGGGGACTGTGAAAAACCCAGCGTGCAGCATCATTTATGTAGCATTTATGCTCTCATTCCTAGCGAGGTGGTGGTAGAGGGGTCGAGTGTGGGCTACCTAGGTGGCGATCAAAGTTGAGGTGGGCAGGCAGATGAAGATGGTCATCGCTTTCTTTCATTCGAGGCTCAGGTCTAGAGAGTCGAGGGTCCACCGGAGGAGATATTAGCAGGGCAGACACGTCACTTGGCATCAAGCCCCCGATGCTCTCTGAGGGCTGCTCTGGCTGTCTGTCTAAGGAGGGGAAGAGTGAGAGGAAACTGTGGCTGTACTGTGTTTCCCTCTGAGTGCCGATACAGACGGTATCGAGGTGAGGGCAGAGGTCAGGGTGGAGAGCAGAGGCTGACGAACACAGGAGCTCCATTAGGATTTTACTGTTTTTAACAGTTCAAATTCTACATTGGTTTTATCATCCAGGTATGTTTGTATATATTATATTTATTATTACAGATTGTGTCATTCCGTTTTTTTGTTGTTGTTTCAGTCCCCTGTCATTTTTCTTTACATCTTTTGACAACCCACTGAAGTTAAACTGTCGCCTGACTTGATCTGAGTAACCTTGCATATTGCATCCTGTTCCTCCTGTTTCCTGTCTGCCACCTGTCCAATAAAAGCAAAAATGCCAAAAAAAACATACCTAAACGTTTCTTTAAGCAACAGCAGAAGCACAAAGAAATGTAGAAACTAGGTCTGAGTACAGTTTCCACATGGTGACTGACTGCATCAATAAAAAAGCAGGGCGATGTCTGTAATGCAAGAAAAGAAAAAATAACCAGGGAATTGCTTATTGGAGATAATACTGCACTGAGATCTCATTTAATCTATTGTTGTTGCCTTATTTTCTTCAATTATGTGTGCATATGTCTGTTTTTTATCTATCTACATAATAGTCACGCTTATAGGTTTATTATCTTCCTTCACCTGTGTGGTTCTTGCTGATTATTGTCCTCGGGGCTGGGTGGAAATACACTGTGAAACTAGAGATGTATTCATTTTATGTGCAAACAAACTTGGCCAGTTAAGCAAACAATTTTTTTTCCAAAATCCTGAAAAATGGCAACGCTCTGCTGTCATTTGTTGTGTTTAACTCTGACATGCAGGAGTTAACAACAGAGGGAAGAAGTTGTTTTGTGTCAGAGTTTGAATCTGGCCTGTTTGGTAACATCAGTAAGTGTGTAAATCTGTCTATACACTATACATAATGGACTATGTTCTGTACCGTGGCCTACTTTTACAGTCATCCATTCATAAATAAAGTCCTAGAGCAGCAACACATGCTCAGGCAGAGGACTTAAATGAATGCACATCTTTCTCGGCCTTTGCAAATTACATGTGCTACCCGTTTCCTAATATAGGTTTATCCACAGCAGGGGGTGGTGTTGTTTGTGTGTTGGTGGGGGGGTGTTTCTGGTTGTGGGAACACAATTGTTACTGGTGCTGGTTTCCATGTCAGGACAGCCCAATGTCACCCAACCCGCGTGCTGTGAGAGAGAAGAAGGAGAGATGTAAAGCTCCAGATTTTTTTAGCCCCAAAACACTTCTGTCACATTTGTTTGTGTTTGTGCTGATAACCGCATTAAGAGCTGCGACAGAAACACTGCTGGCATTTATGAGGTTAATGAAGGTCAGTGCCGATGGAAACGGCGCGGCGCTCCTCGGCGTGCACACGCATGGCTTTGTGAATTTACAGGCACTTCCTGATTAAGGGTAGCGGCGGAGGAGTCAGCAGTTTAGGACACGGCGTCCTCTAACTGACTGAGCGTTTAGCTGAGGGAAAAAAAAGGTTATTACTACTGACTGTGGTCTCTTGAGGACAGCTGATAAAATGACCAAGGAAAAGGAATAGCACAACTTTAGTACATTAGCATAATTAGTAATTATCTCATAATAGTCCCTCTTGGCATTTTGGAGCTTGGCAGTGAGAAATTCTACTTAAAGTTCAGACACACAAAACAAATTTTTATGCCAAAATGTCTCAACACAGAGTTTTGCTGCTGAGAGCTGCCTCAGTCAGGTTGTGGAGAAAATGAATCACGAGTATCAAAAGCACAGATGCAGATTTTAAAAAATTCAGAAGGTGACACTTAAGTTAATTAGTCTGTTGTTTGATGACTCCCACAGTTGGAGCGATAAGGGTATTACTCACATCAGAAATAACTTGTTGCGCTTGTTGCCATGACGACAAAGGCACACAAGTTTAATTGAGTTAGTCATGTGTTACGCTTCATCAGTCTGTCCACAACAGCTTTGGAAACAATAACCACTTTAAAGGAGACATTTGAGAACCGCAATATGCTTTATCTGCTCTAATATAGTGCGATGGATGTTGTGGAATGTATCACACAGTGTGATGCCTCTGTTTGTTCATTTATTTGCATTCACGTGTGTGTGTGTGTGTGTGTGTGTGTGTGTGTTATGTGCCGCCGCTCGCAGCGAGCTGTCAGTCCTCATAAACAGAGATGTAGCGCTGCGAGTCAGCAGCATTATCACTTCCTGTCAGTGTTTGTGCGTCTGCAGTCCACTAGACAACACAACATGAAAGATCTGATGGTGGGAAAGAGAGAGCGGAGTTGCCGTCGCATGTGAGGAACAAAGTGGAGTGAGAGCGCTCTCTCTGCTGTTTGAATCACAACTCTAACAACATGTGACTGTGTATTACATGTCAGATAGTCAGTAAACACATCTTAACAGCTTTAACATGGAAAAATCAATTATGTTTCTTTTTTGAAACAACTCTGACTGTTGTCTGACAGCGATGTTTACAGTTTGCCTTTTTTTTCTTGCGGCCTCTCAATCTGAATAAATATTCCTGATCCTCTGTCACACAGTATCTGTTTTTTTCCCTTCTCTCACTGCTTGATTTAAATCAGTTTTAGGGACCTGGCAACACTAAACTATTCAGTATTAAATTACATTTTTTTTAAAAGCAGCTAAATAAAGCTTGTTTGGCAGAATTTTCATACCAATGTGGGGATCCCATGCTTGTGGATAGGGACCACTGATTGACAGTATATTCTAAAGGTCAAATAAAACATTAATTCTCACGTCTGACCTTGCACGACACCAAACACAAAGAAAACCGTTCAACGTTTCATAATGTCACTGTGCAGCTTAATGTAAAATCATCATTTCTAGTTGTGTGCTTCCAGAGGGAGGCTCACTCAACCTCTGGCACATCTCATCAAGTGTGTTGATCAGTTTTGTTTGTGATACATATCACAGGTAACATGTTTATGAGTTGTGATCTTCTAGCATCAGACTGTTGCTGTGTTGTTGTGAATCACTGTCAGACACAGAAGAACTTCATCTCTTGAGTCATTTATGCTTATGTCAAAGTCAGAAAAAGAAAGAATTAAGGTTTTTTTTCCTCCTATTTTTCTACGCTTGAAATCATCCTGTAATGAATCATGATTCGCTGTTTGACCCCTCACGCGGTTCCTGGCTCCCAGGCTGAGAACCACTGATTTACAGCTTGTTCTAAATGTCTTGTTCAGGACTTGCATTTTGACTGAACCTTTCATTGATAAACAAAAGGATGGAGATATTTCACTGCTTTGGGTGGCTGTGGTGCAGGAGGTAGCGCATGTGTCAACCAATCATGAGTTCAGTGATTAGATTCCTGCTTCTTCTGTCATATGTTGAAGTGTACTTGGGCAGAACGCTGAACCCTAAGTTGCTCCCGATGAGTCTGTGCAAAATGCATATTTGTGTGTGTGTTTTTAAATGGATGAATGAAAAGCAGCGTAAAGTGCTTTGAGTTCCATATATACCATATGCTGCTGTTCCATTTATAAAAGTGCTATACAGTATAAGTGCAGACCATTACTGTTTCTAACTTCTTTCTATCTCATGCTGAAACAGTTAGATGACTGACATAGAAAGAATCGGCACCAAGATTAAAAATGACCAAACGTCCTCTTGTGACAGTGACTTAAATTTTCTACTTTTCTCTTTTTTATATCATTGTAATTGCAACATATTTGAGTTTGGTATGGTATTAAACTATAGAATTAATAAAAAAAATTAAAAACATAATCAGTAGATTAACCAATAATAAACAGGCAGTACGGAACAAGAAGTACTCAGATCATTTGAATCTGATTTACTTTACATACTGCTGGGCAACTTATGAATTTCACACTGGGATCAATTAAGTTTTATGATTTTATTGTATTTTGCTTTATTAATGACATTATGAAAAGTAACCAGTAACTAAATCCCTCATAATTGTACTTAAGCACAGTACTTACATAAATGTAATTAGTTACTTTCCACCACTGGTCTTGCATCGTTACAGCAAACTTCACACGGGCTCATTCACTAAATGGAGTCTGTTAAATCCACGCTGGATGTGAATCAGCCATGATTACAATTAACTTTAAAGCTGTATTAGTTTAGAGTGTAGCTGTTAAAAATGAGTTCAGTGTGCTATCAAGACGACCTCTCACATCCACTGTGAAATCCTGCCGGTACTGTGCAAGTGCCCCACACATCATGGTGGCAAAACATTTCTCCAATTTATGATCCTAATTAGCTCTAACTGTGCCATCATCCCTGAGTCATCATGCCTGGAGAGAGGCCAGATCATTTGACGGTCTGTGGTTTCACACTTTCTCCATCCCTCTCCCCTCTTTTCTTCCTTGCTTTCATGCCTTCTTTTCAGGTTTCTGGGTCTTCCTGTCCTTTAGCACGCACACTCTTATTGTTGTCCTCTGACTGGCTCGTGTGTATTCGCAGTGCGCTACTGTAGCTGCTACTGTGAAAAAGGGACATATTTCCTGAGCAGAAAATAGCTAAAGAAGGTGTTAGAGTTTGTGCACCAAACAAGCTTTATGCTGTTTCACAAACCCAGTCCAAAAATACGGCAAGCCAGCCATGAAATATGTTTAGCTGCCTTTTGAGTGCGTTCGAAAATTAAAAATCACAAACGCATGAATGCCCTTTGACGGCATCGGAGCAGCTGACTCTCCGTGCTGCACTGATGTCATGCTTCAGTCACATGACAGCGCAGCTTCCCCGTCTGCTGTGCTGACAAAGCAAAGTTACCACTGATATCCCGCCTCATATAGAATAATGAAATTGGATGAAGCAGCTTAACCGCGCGCCGTCCCTTCTCTCGCCATCAGACTGGGTGCCTATTTGAGATAACGTTAATGAAGGGGACTTTAGCCAAGAATAGACATGACAAGGTGTGGGGGAGGGTGGCGGTGGGGGTGTGTGCTAACAGCATCCATTAATAAGATGGAGAGTTTTGCAAGAGAACCTCTCCTGAGGGTTCTCTCCGGAGGTCGGAGAGAATCCTACCAACTTAACAACCTCTGGATGAGTTCATTCCACCAAGCCACACTGTGGTGTGTCTTCTCTCAGAGGAACTTGTCTTAACCTTGAGGTCCACGCAACTTGGCCTGAGGTGGACACTCAATCACCATAATCACAACTGTCCATCCCTGAAAGATTTTGTTTTAGGTCATTAATATGAATCTGAGCAGCTACACTTTTGCTCTGTCAGCACTGTAGGATGTTTCTCCTTTTGAAGGGCAGATAGCTTCAAGTTCTTCATGTTGAAATGTGTATTTCTCAGCTCAAACATACAAAGAAAGTAGCATGAACCTATCATTAGGTATTTACTTTTAAGTTGGTGTCATCACATCAATAAGCATCGAAATCTCCTTGTACTTTCAAAAGCTTTTCATGTCGACTGTTGTACAGACTTAACTATCATAAATAAGTTGAATTCAACAGTTAGAATTCACAATACCAAACTCTGTGTTTTGAGAATATAAAATTAAACCTAAATAGTCAAGTTAAATGTACTAACTTTAATTTAAGTTTAACAAAAAATTATGAGAAGTAGTTTACAGGGACAGACAATGGGGATAAATGATTGGTCCATTCACACTTCAATTACTCTCCTTCCTGATCGGTCAGCTAAACATGCTGCTGTGCTCCCTTAAATGTGCAGCACTCATTTTTATATTTTTTATTTTACTTGATTTCATACAATGTTTTGCGTCTAACTGAATTAGTTGATTAAACCCTGAGTAAAATCATTTGTCAGTCAACTTGGTTCACTTTTTAAAAATAATTTTGATGCGTCATTATACACGGAGCAAGAAAGGAGTGACAGCAGATGTCAGTTTTACTCGTCTTAAAAATTAAAGAAGAGACCATGTGTCGCAGTGATTGGACAGCCACTGTTTGAAGGAGGGGCTTAACAAATAACCAGTTGTTTTTTTTTCTTTCAATAATGATGCAGCATATGCACAGAGGATGACAGCGCATTATGTCCGTGCAGTAAAGAGCTCTGTGTCATGATCTCAGTTAGCATTGTTGTTTTTGTGACACTCTTGAGCAATCTCCCACTCCTTCCTCAGCGTGTAAATATATCTGATGGTGGTTGATTGGTAGTAAATGGTGAATAGACATTTCATCCAGTGCACATTAGATTAGCGTGACTGAAGGAGTTGTTCAATGGCAGATTAGTGCATTGATAATGATGTGTGCACCATGCGAGCTTCCTAGCTGCTTTATTATTCTGCTCATATGCGAGCATTAAATAACAGCTTTTCCCCCCCTCTTCGCCCTACAGTAAATCCTCTCTCATCCATTGATTCTAGCATCCTTTAGGGGCTTCCTTCTAGGAGACACCGACAGGCTTATCTTTCAAATCCTTTAAAAGGTTGTTTTTTTTAAAAACAACCTTTGCCTGCATTAAGTCTGTCTGATGTTCAGCGTATCACTGCAGAGTCCGCCGGTGATGGTCGAGCTGGAGTTTTATATACCTCTGGGCCGATTTGTGCCGATATGCAAAGTCCTGTTTTTTTTAGTTTCTTTAACAGTCAAAGAGTGTGGTGTTTATTTTTCCTTCGTGCTGCCCTGATTTTGATTTGTACAGCTTGAAGTGGTGGAGCGTAATAGATGTGTTTGCATTTGCCGAAAAACTGAGAGTGCCAATCACTCATCCATTGCCTTTGATGGCTCAGAGTGTATTTGGCTTCGCCCAGATAAGGCCTGAGTATACATCGGGTCGGATTCAGTTGAATTGTTTGTACACACATGGTGCTTTGGCTTCAGTATGGGTCTGCTTGGATGGACTTTGGCATGAAGGAAAATTTCACATGCACACAAACACACACACACACCCCATCCACCCCTCCCTCTCTGCTCATCTACCTCCCTGACAAACCCACAGTAGTGCTGTGGGGCTGGAGCTGTCGGTGAAGGGTGAAGGGTGTGTAGGACCCGAGGCTACCGATGTTTCCTTGTGGAAAGGACAAACAGAGAGGATGTCTCTGGGTTTTAAGAGTCTGCTGGCACAGATGAAGCTACATACACACCATTCCAAATTTGGACACAAGCTAATGTATATTATCTAAGTAAGAGGTACATGTGAACAGACTTATTGGCTGCTCATACAGCTCAGTTCCACTACAGCATCAGTCTGAAGAACAGCGGAAAGTACAACACAATTACAAATGTGTTTCTTTACCAGGCTTGTAAGTGCATGTCAACACATTGTTAATGTGCTCTACACAGACACAGTGCCTCCTTTGCTTCTCCCTTTCCACTGATGATTGACACAATTTGTGGCAGAAAGCTCACAACACTCATTGTGCTCGCATGTGCACGCCCCACCCAGCGTCAGGATCTATGATATCAATCAAAGACGAAAGTCGGAAAACCTGTTTTGATAGAAAAAGGAGCTTCTTCTTATTTCAGATCGTCACATATAGACACCGCGTCTGTACCATGAGGATTTCATGTGCGTCGTGAACAGGGAGTGTCAAAGCAGTCAAAGCAGCGGGACGTTCTAAGATTCAGACAGCAGAAATAACAGAAAGACAGACGTGTTGATCGTTTTAACTTCTACTGTCAGATGTTCAGAGAGATTCTAAATCAATAACTTCAAATCATTTTTCAATGCAGTACTTGGGCAAAGCTTTACTGATGTTGTACTAATGTTATTTTTACCTCATGGTCTGATTTTGAAGCTTTTCACATATGTCTCATATGTTGGGGGGGGGGGATTCGTGGGTTGCCAACACCAACAAATGTTATATTGGGGGTCATGACTCAGAAAGGTTGAGAACCACTGCACTAGATTATTAGAGTGTGTTATTATTCTCCCTAGTTTTCAGATTTTGTAAAATCTGGGACACTTTTATCACAAATCTCAATCTGTTGTATGAGTTTTGACTTCTGGAATGTTTAGGAGGAGGATTTGTGCTGACACTAACAGGCATCTGTAAATCTCACAAATCTTATACTCTGTGGAGTTTTATTTTCATTCTTAAATCCGAAGAGGTTTTGATCAGAAATCGATTTTGATGAAAACTTATGATTATACATTAATGTTGAGCAAATAAAAATGTACATGCACCTTCTATACAAACAGCCTCATGTTATTAAAGATACAGTAAATCATGCAACGTCACCTAGTGAAATTCTTACTCAGTGCTGACTTTCGTAGGTGTGTGTGAAAGGCACATCATATTTGACATGTTTTAGTATAATTTAAGTACATTATTTTATATTTGTGTAAAAGCTAAACTCATTGTACAGACAGTGCACATACAGTATTTAAATTAAATTTGAAATGTGTAGCATCTAGATGCTATAACATTCATCCATTTCCAGTGTAATGCAAACACAGAAATGAATACAAATATTTTTTGTGACATAGAAAGATACAGAAATTTATACAACACCCTTAATAGTTTTCTACCCTTTTATTCAAAATGACTGGGCTGTGTATTAATACATTTTTGTCTCGAAGGTTCAAAAGAGGAAATAAACTAACCCTCATTTGTAGCCGTGTTAACACAATAGACAGATACATATTTAAAATAATTCTGTAATATTTAAATAAAGTTTAAGTTAAATGTGGACCTCTTTCCTTTCTGTACCTGCCATTCCAGATGATGATGAAATAGATTTGAACACAAGTAGAATCACTACACAAGTCAACTGAGGAAAAAGATCTACAGGCTCCTGCTGAATAGAACATACTGTAACTGAGTTCAACATATCAGACTTCACCAATTTTCAGCTTGGTTCTCCTTTGGGGATACATGTTTATTAATGTTTTCAAACCTCCCTCTGCCTTCCTTATATAACAGTATCTCTCTGCTTCAAGCTGAAAAATTCCTCCAGATGACATCATTTGAATGAGTTTCAGCTGGATTTTCACTTTTTAATCATCACAAGTTCAAATTACATCACCTGTTCTCATGAGTTCTGGACCAGTAGGTAAACCCAGACTACATCCTCCCCAGCATGTGCAACCAGCTGACATCATCTGAACTAAAAAGTCCTTCACATGATGCCAACTGGAGAAGTAGAGGTTTCAGCTAGAAGCAGAGATCTTTAAAAGAGGGAAGGCTGACTGAGGTTTTATGCCATCAATGTGTGTGTACATAGGAAGCTTAAGTTCAGATTAGGGTTAATGCTTTCCAAAACACATCATTTCCCCAAATGTTCAGAAGCAATAACTGAAATCAATCTAATCACTTGTTTGCAACACACAGGATTCTGTCTGAATTCAAACATGTGCTGCATAAACTCAGCGTGGCCTGTTGGTTTGCAGAGGAACTGGGGAGAGTGGCAACTGGGTTTACTGATAATAGTCCTGACGATAGCAGTGATGATCCTCCTGCTATTCCTGCTGTCTGCAGAGACCTCCGCGCTTTGTTCTCTGCTCCCCCTATTAGCGTGATGGAGGTTCATTTTAATTTGAATGGACCATCAGTTGGATGTGGGGGGAAGTGCTCGCCCACGTAATGCAGGCTTGAGTGGAAGAAAAATCGAGCGTGGACAGAAATGTGTGCACGTGGAGGAATGCAGGAACGTGTGTGTATATGCAGACACATGCATACACACTGTCTATGCTCTCATACAAAGACACAACAATTGAATAGTGCCCACAGGTCAATACAGTGACCTCTCAGCTGCAGGTACTGTTATCTTCTTGGAACCTGTTCCAGGAAAGTTTTTTCTCCTATAAACACCAAGATGGCAGACTTCAAATAAGACAAGTTGTCATTGGACAGAGGGACAGGAAGCCTTGTTGATTTTAAGTTCATATTTATTTCAGAATGGAGAATTGGTTGCAGGACTTCTAAGTTGGTGAGAACTTCATTATAAAAGCCTCATTCTGCATTAACGTACACAGCTACTGTAAGAATACTGAGTGCGCTTCATTTACTATACTCAATAGTATGTGCAGTAAAACTCTAAACTCCTAAATTCTTAGTCTCACCGAGACAGATCTGTTGACCCTGAGTTTGTACCAGTTCCCTGTGGCACAGTTGGAGTTTCTACAGTCCTAGCCTGGTGTTGAATGGGCAGACAGTATAAACAAGGCTCAGCCCTGGCTGTCTCTGTGTGGGTAGTTTGTCATAGCTGTGACTTCAGGGCTATCTAAATAGCAGCAAGCAGGCGCATTCATCATCACATTCATCCTTAGCAGGGTGAGAGATGGATGCCCTACCAGTCCACCAGGTCATGAGTTATCACCCACCGGGGGCTGCTGGTTCATATAAAGGTCAGAGGACCATTTGTCTTCAGGCAAGTATGCCTTTCACTTTGAGCCCTGTGCTGCCCGCACACACACACATGCTCCCACTCACAGTCACTATCACTTACCTGAGGACTCCACTTCATGCATGGATTTATTATATGATTTCATTTTCCATACTGTCATGTTTAGTTTATATGTGCTGTACAGTATGGCAAGTGTTTGAGCATTTTTGCCTGTGTTCTCCTTACAGTACATACTGTACATATTTTTTATTGTAAAGTTGTCTTTGTTTCTTATTTTGCCAGTATGAAAATAGTTTCATATCTGTTCACTAAATATGAAGGTGCAGCCAGAGGATTAGCTTAGCTTAGCTGGACATAGTATAAAGACACAAGTAAGGGGGGAAACGGGTGAAACAAAGTGATGCTGCTGGATGTCCCATTAATGAAAACTAATGAAGTCAGTTAACTTTGTTGCATCTTATTCTGCACTAGTAATAATTTATGCAGATGATGTCACCGCGTCATCATATTAACAATATGATCACTGTATCAGCAAAGAAATATATGCAAATAAACCATATAAGATGGTTAGAATATTGGAAGTATAAGCAAAAGCATTTACTCCATTTACACCACAACGTGTATAGTAAAAAAAACAAAGAGTCCAGCAGGCACTGCACTCTCTGTCTCTGTCAGCTTATTGTTTAGTTGCTATTGTGTACACTGTTGTTGTCTGGGTGATACAGACACACTGATACACACTGTGAAAGAAACTGGCAGATGTAAGTCAACGATACACAACTACCAGCTTATTGAAGATTTCCTTCAAATTAAAAGCTTCTGTATTAGGTTAGGCTTATTTAAAGCCTAATTTAATGAGCATTACACCGTCAAACACAACTCAATTATAGAGAGCATCATTATTTATAATAATTATGGTTTATGCACCACCTTTGCAAATTGTATTTGCGGTTGTAAACATCAGAGCGCAGGGTATATTTTAGTCATAGTAGTTAGCAATCATATTTTTTTTAAAACACTGTTACAAAGTGCAGCAATAAAAATGTGAACTCAGACAAAAATGAGCCAAACATGAGCAGACAAACAAAATTTACCAGCTTTTACCATCACCCACAGACCTCCTGGCCATGAGTTGGAACAGCGTTATGTAATGAGTCAGAGGGCATATGGATTGGCTCTTTGTTCAAACTAGAGAATTCATTATCATTAGTCTGGCGACAGCCAAACCCGAATAGTGAATAGATGCATTGTCTTTCATTTCCACTCATTAGACTCCTATAATGAAGACTGGTTTCCTCCTAGCAAGAATTTATCTTTTTAACAGGAGACACTTTAGTCAGCCACTAACATCACCGTTTCAGATACAATAAAATAACACGAAACATTAATGATCCCTGTGGGGAAACTGTAGTAGCTACAGCTAGTAATGAACAAAAAGGGATTATTATATGAATATAGCAGAGTGGGCAGTATTAAGTGAGCCTAGACCAGTAATATCAACATTCATGTTAAATAGGCATGGATAAATGAATTTACATGGAACTTTTAATTATTGCATTATGAAGGAAAAAAAGTAATAAGTGGATCACAACACACTGAAACATGGTTGTCAATATGTAAGTGTCACTGTAGTAGGTGTTTAGTTTCTTGTGGATGATTGTAGTTCCAGGAAATAAACGGAAGCAATCAGACTTTTCTGTTGTCACCTTCTCTCACTGTTCCTCATCAAACACTTCCTGCTTCCAGCCTCAGGTTCTTCACACACCTGCCTGTCGTCACCCTGCTCTCTACCAGGACGGTAATCTGATCCTTATTGGCTGCAGAATTGGTCAAACTGCACCGATGCCCATTATCGGGCTGAACAGGTGCTGAGATGTATTGCTCGTTGATCACAATGCAGATTTGTTTGAGCGCACGTCGAGCAATCCATTTTTCAATTTGGTCTCCTGCCTGAGATAAATTAACAGATGTCGATTGATTTTCCTCTCTGTGCAACTGTGAGCCTTGTTTGCACCTGACAGCCAGGGTGTTATACCTGAGTGGCTGTTTGAGACGAATGCATGTTATAATTAGCGTTTTTTAATTAGACTGACAACTGGCAGGAGACTTAGTAGGTAGTTACTGTAACATGTTTTACTTTTCTTACCTCTTCGTTAAGCTAATCGACAGATTGCATTGTGAAAACGAGGGGTTACAGCAAGATAAAAGGCAGCGCTACGAAGCGTGTGTCATAATCACACTGAAACACACACACACACACTGCTAAATGATATTCCATTGCTTTGTCTCATGTTATAGCTGACGTAACATCAGAACTTAAAGGCATCACTCTTCATTTTCACGGCACAGCTGAACAGCACTGCAGACTTCATTCTCACTCATCATCCCCTGGAGCCTCAGACACAACTTGACACAATCGCAGGGCCCCCCAGTGCTTACAGTCATCTATGTTCACCAGCTGGTTATTATTGCTAAAAATATACTTATAAAACTGGTGTAGCCTGGCATCATTACACTCTAATGACGGGAGTCAAGTGGCGCGCGGCAGATATGCCCTCACATGCGCACTGTCACAAGCCATTTAATTGAACTTGAGAAAATGAGAGCTGGCGTTGTTTTTCTCTACCCGTCCCCCAATCTCACCACACACACACACACTCACCACCCGCAAGTCGTTATGTACTAATATGCTGTCTTTATTGCCGTCATCTGAGTGCTCATGATAGTTTTCACATGGTGATGATCCGATATTATGTTCCCTGTTCTTGTCGAGCTACTTGTGTGTTATTTAATGTTCATCATAATTTTGCTGTCAGCAACTGTCAAATAAACTTAAAAGCCTGTGAAAAATCATTTCAGTCAACATTCAATACAAATTAATCAATAAGCAACATTTAGTTATTACTTATTAAGAACATTAACACTTTACTTTTTCAGAACCAGGGGCAGATCTAGAACTGTTGGAGGTGTTGGGGTGGCACACTAAAAGAAGGGTGGCAAAATTGGAATTAAATAAATTTCTTAAAGAAGTTATACTCAAATTTAGAAACCTAGGGTTGCTGTGGTATCCCAGTTTCATGGTATGTAAGTTGATGGTAATTATACCAAATTCATTTGCTTGTTTACAATATTAATTTAAAAAATGCAACCGAACAGAGCATCTAACCTGCGCGTGCCTGTCAGACATGCCGTTGGGTGTCCCATGCACATATGCAGCAGCAGAGGAAAAGGCTGTGAGGCTGATATCACCAGTCTCCAGCCCCCGAAGAAGAAATAAAAATCAGCAGTTAGGGATTAGTTTGGATTTACCAAAAACAAATGTGAAGTTGTCCTGGAGGACGGATATCTAGTTTGAAAAAGATATGGAGGCACGGTGGCTGCAAAAGAAGGAAACATCAAACATCTTCACCCAGAGTTATTCAGCAAAGAGAAAACATGAACATTTAATGTTGATCATAAAAGACGCTACTGAAATAATTTCTCACATCCTGGCTGAAATAAGTGTAAGTGTGTGTGTGTGTGTGTGTGTGCTGCTTCTTTTCAACTCATTATTTTACATTGATGCATAAGTACTAATAATCTAATAATAAAAAATGTAGTACGACAGTCACATGGAATATTTTTCAGTATTTAGTACTTATCATTGTGCCAACATTTCCGTACTGTAACTTAACCTTTTTAATGCAAACTTTTATTAGTATTTTACTTAAAGCATACTTCCTCCAACACGCAATACTAATAATAATGATAATAACAATAATAATAATAATAATAGTGATGTAGTAGTAGTAGTAGTAGTAGTAATACCATATACGGTAATACTGTGATACCGTGATATTTTTTGAGATGGTTATCATACTGTTGCAACCTCATTTTGAATATAATAAACTATATATTTACTATTTGTTTCTACGTAGTAAAGTATAAATAACAGTAATTAACTTTTAACTCCAAATAACGAGAAAAAAATGGTAATAAACAATTGGAGAGAGGTAAAAAACCATTTCTTGCAGGGATAATCTTGCAAATGCTACAAAATTCTAGTGTGACAAAAAATATATACACACCTTAAATTTACATAATAAACATGCTTTATTTCTAATCATTGATAATTAGAATGACTTATTATAGCCAATTTGGTTTGTTTTCCGTATGCTGAAGGTTCAACATTAATTTATATTTATAAGCCAGGTTCCTAGCTTCTGGTGCTACCTGTAGTCAGGTAGGGTAGGGGGGTCAGGTAAACCAGTAATATAACCATTAACATATAACTGTTTGGCAGCAGGTTGTGTATTAAATGTTGTGGTCTCTTGCTGTTTGCTTAGACAGCTGAAGTGAATTATATTGAGCTAAATTGAAGTCATAATTGAAATTGTTTTTGTTATATTTCTGTTTTTGTTAAGTTAATTAGGTAATTTTCAGATGATTTCTGATACTTTGACATGCTAACTTTAGATAACCTGTCCTGCCTGGGGGCTTATTAAGTGTTTTAGATATTAACCACCTCCAGTTTAAACATTGTGTATTTACAGCCTCTAGTAACTTTACACATAGAAGAATGATAGAAGAATTATTTACTGATACTGATTTCTAGTGAGTATACAGGTTATAGTATGATTTACTTCAATTATGCAATATAGCCCCTTCGAGCAGGCTGCAGTCTGATCCTGCTGGTCCGGAGTTGGTAGGGCTTCAGTGTCTTTTTAAAGAATACTTGCCAACACAGTGGTTAGGACTTGGATCTTTCTACAACCAGGCCAGCCAGAACACCCACAAATGTCCCATAAAGCCAAGTCATTGTCTTGAGAATCCCACCTGTCTCTCAAGTGGTCACCCAACCATGTGCGTGAGCATGTACCCTACACCACCACTGGGTACCTGAGTGCGTGCCTCCGTGTCGAGGGCTCCTGCAGAGAAAGCACAAAAAGATTACAGAGTGCGTCTACTGGGACACAGCAGGAAAGTGGAGCACTGTTGGGTCGCACATGGCAATGGCGTAGTGGGGGTTTGGGACCAGATGATAGATGGAAAATGAGGGTGATTCCCAGGGAACTGTGTGTGTGTCCGTGTTCATGTGTAGAAGACAGCGAGACAGAGTAGAGAAATTAGCCCATGGGTGGTTTTGTGTGTGTGTGTGTGTGTGTCTATGAGCGTTTGACAGTCAGGACAGCTGCCAGAGCCAGTGTCCCCCAGCTCAGAGGTCAGCAGCAGGTTTCACACCTGAGCAACCTGAGGGTAAATGCAGCAGATAACACACAAAGGATCCAGGATAGGGAAAGAGGTTTGGAGGGTGGTTGATTGAGAAGAGGAAGAGAAGAGGGGTTAAGCACCAGGGTGATGAGCTCTCCTAGTTTAGAGAGTAACAGTTTGATGGATGAGGAAGAGGGCCTGAGGAGGAACTGCATGAGAGCTAGGGAACTGTCTAGAAGGCCAGCAAATAGTTTATTTTGTTTAGCTGTTTAAATTCATCTTGGATGTGGTTTGTTCTCAACATGTCACAGTGTCCAAGAAAACAGCAGTCATAAGAGGAGACCAACGACAGCCTGTGTACTTCTCAAGGTCCATTGTGTGCAATTAGAGAACAATAAAGACAGCATGGTGCTAGCTGACTGTGCTAAACACTGCTTCTCTTTGAAACAAGAGGAGGCAGAGTGGCTGAGCCGGATGGAGATGCGAAGCCTCTACCAGTTTCCTTTGTTCTTCCCTCGTTGTCGCTCTCGTCAGAGCTGCGGCCAGAAAACAAGGAGGATAGCGGGATTATGTTTGGCTGATTTGAGGCCAATTGCTGCTTTCCCCTGAGTGTCAGATGAGAGAGGAGGAGGGGGGTGTCAAAGAGATGTGAGTGTCAGTGATTATTAGAGGGTTGGGAGGGCGATGAAGGGAGAAGACAAAAGCATCTCCTTGCTGGATCTCAGCTTGAACATGACAGACACAATCTACCCCCACATGCGCTCTGCCTGGCTGGTGGTTGGACTTCAGAGTGGGTGTTCGGGTTCTTTGGTGAAGCCTGTGGTTCCCTTGTGGAAGTCTGTTGTGAATGCTGCTGTTCTGACAGTGTGTCAAAATTAACACAACATCCACAACTGCAACTGCTGAACTAGGTGAAAACACAAAACACAGAAATGTGTGCCTTGTGCTATTATACTTGCAGGCCAAAATCAACACTAGGGATAGTTGCCGGTGTGCCTGTTGTCAAGTATGTGCCCTAGAGTTATGCACAAGCCTAAAACTGAGGCCCAAATCTGAACTGGTACTTCTGAATTTGAGCTTTAAACCCAGCATGAGAAAGATGTCCTAGATGAATTGGATTACTCCATCAAAACCACAGATGGCATAGGGAACATCATTGTTTCTTGCTGTTGTGAAAGGGGCATTTAGTCTTTTAGGGAATTTAGAACAAGTTTTAAATTAAACAGGAAGGTCTGCATGTCATTGAAAGCAGCCCCTAATCTGGAGAAGGCCTGGTTTGTGGTGGTGTTAATGGCATACAGGATGGTGTCATTGCATAAAGAGGTGCATTACATTGATGAGTTGGAGAATCAACATTTTTGTACAGAATAAAAAGCAGTGGACCTAATATTGTAACACTGTAGCATGTCATGTCAGTTTTGGCCTTACTATTCCTAACTTTAAGTCAGTTAGAATATCTACTTTGTCCAAGAAAAATTAATTTGGGGGTGTACCTGTGGACATATTTCAGGGCTTGTCGTCATGGTTATATAAAAAGAATCAGCCTTACACCTGAGAAAAAAATATAGACCCATAGTCTGGTTTCTACTTAGGAGAAATTTCCAAATGTGTGAAGGTACCACAGCCACTGAGACATACCAAACAATTCTCATGCTATAGACCTTCATATTATTGGGCAGTTATGAGCCTCATATTGTGTAGTCTGATCGTGCCATCATTTAAAATACTTAATCCCTGCTCGAAGGACGTTCTGTGGTTGATGTGAACCTTTAACCTCTGTGGTGCAATTTCTCTTCAGGCATCAATAAGGAATAAGTGCCTTCATTTTAATTTAAAGCATAGTACAGTCGAGCCCCTCATGTACAGACTTGACACTGCCTTGCCCTTCTTCAGCTATCTAAGTAAGCTGTTATATCAGTAAACACCTTGCTGTTCTTGTCAGGCGTGTGCTCCACTTCCTAAAGAGAGGGTATGTCTGCTCTTTGTAACATCACAAAGCGCTGTCTGCAGCATATGCTGTATTTTTAATTCAGCAAGGGTGTTTTGGAAGCCTTGTAGCATGTCACACACTAGCAGCTCGCAGTGGCGTTCCCCTGACGCTGACAGAGAAATCAAACGTAAAATGGAGAACCAGAGTGAGTGAGCGAGCAGCAATACAGAACAGATGTTCGCAGGAATGTTGACTTTTTGTTTGGCCCTTATCTTTGACGCTGCCATCCTCAGGTAAAGTGACTGACGGAAGTGGAAATAATAAAGAGAGAGGGGAGCAGGAGGAGACAAGTGAAAGGAAACAACGAGGAGGAAAGGGGAAGGCGGTGCTGTTGGTAGAACTAAGTGGAAGAAGTGTTGGCAGGCAGGGTGTTGAATGGTAGGAAAGTGGGACAGCCACACAGCTGTTTTTCTGCGTCGAGGGACCCCCGAGATTGGTGTCACTGTATTTCATTGTCACGGAGAAGAAAAGGGAGTGAAACACTAGAGACGTTTTGATATACAGAGAGAGAGGAAAAGGATCAGGGTGAGGCAGAAAAAATTAAAGTAAAAAGAGAGACAGAGCCTGGAGCAGCTGCTGTTATATTACCTGATGGTGTAGAATAGGGGGAAGAAAAAAGGACCTTCTGCTGGAAGTCAGGGGCGGGTTAACAGAGGCACCTCACTCCTCACACAGGAGAACTGATGGCTGGTTCAATTGCAGGGTGCCATGGAAAGTACCCCTTGTCACTTAAACTTGGAGACAGGAAAACAGCATTTCCCATGATTCAGCTGCTGCAGCATATAAGGCAGCACTGATGGTTTTGCTTGCCACCTTGGCAATAAATAGCCCTTTTGAGTTATAGAACATCCGCTGTGATCTGTAAGAATTTATGATCGGCCATTATTTTGTCCTCACGGGGTGATAAATAGGGTGATAAATTCCTGTGGCGGAAGTCACTGCGGGGTCAGGTTCTTTTCATGTTAGCTATTTCACGTTTATTTTGAGTTATCTGTCAAGGTGAAGTGTTTGAGTAATATCCCTGAAGTTGGATGGTAAGGATAGTGCAACAACTCAGGCTACCACTTTGGCAAAACAGACTGTCCTTGCAGACATTGCAGGAAAACCTCACCTTTGCTGTCTTTGTCACATTCTGCAGTTGAACAGAAAACTACCATATGATCTACCACAGATCGACATCTTATCACTCAAACAGGTGCTAAAAGTAGCAGATTGAGGGAGTAAATGTGGTGCCATTGTGGCTGTAATTGCTTAGCGCAGCACTTGTGGCGGCAGTCACAGAGGCTCTTAGAGACTTGGACAGAGTGAATGATAGCAGGCCTGATTCACACCACCAGCCTCTCTGTGCGTGGATATATTGGACACCTGAGGTGAGGATAGATAAACTAGCCACGAGAGAGAGGGAGAGGCTCTTTCAGATCTCATCTCTGGATGTTTCATTTTAAATCATCAACCTCATTTAGGACCCTACAGTAGGATGGACCAATAAAGAAAAGTTGGCAGAAATCACAAAGTAACAACAGATGAATAAGGAAAAACAGCCCACCCCTTATTTTTTCCCCCTTTTGCTTTCTAGCACATTGCTGGTAAACAGTGCGTGAACAAGCGGGCTGCAATTTTGAACGCAGCTTTATTTTCTGCCGTTTATTTAAGTCCAAAATGGGTCCTGATGGAGTCATCAGCCCCCACTCGCCAGCTAATGGTTTAATTATGTCCATCTGGAGAAGGCTGGGAAGGGGAGCTCGCCTTACTCTCCAGTCATTCCAGTAATTTGTCTTCCCCCACACCCACTGACTGGTGTGGTGATGGTACAGAGACACAGTGAAGTATTCTGGTGGGGTATCGGCCTCTTGCCTCCTCCTGAAACGCCCACCCTTCCTCACTTGTGATGCACAAGCTTTGTTGTGCTGTGTGGTCCCTGACCTTATGAAAGCTGAGTCGGGTTGCCTAAAAGTCTCATATATGAATGGAGATAAAATCCTCTGCAAATTAGCCATTAAGACTCCACATAAGGCTTAAATGCGATTATTGCTACCGCTTGCATAATAAAATAATCTCCAAAAATTTCAGAAAAATTGATGAACCTTTTGCTACTGTCCATGGCTAGCGAATGCAGCACAGCACAATTTCAGTGACAAGGAAAAAATAATCTGGAATTCAAGTAGTAGCAACAGTTT
This sequence comes from Sandelia bainsii, assembly GCA_032362345.1. Classification (NCBI taxonomy): domain Eukaryota; kingdom Metazoa; phylum Chordata; class Actinopteri; order Anabantiformes; family Anabantidae; genus Sandelia; species Sandelia bainsii. The sequence goes on from JAUMHL010000013.1 coordinate 33,071,633, forward strand.
TTGTGAGCATTTGAGCGATTGTAGTGGTAAATCAGGTAAGACCTACCTTATTTCAGCTCCTCCATCAACCATCCACCTCCTCAAGACATTGGTTTCCATTTCAACAACCAATCTCAAATCACCATCCGTATTGTATTTATTATGGTTTATCATATAACTGATAGACTAAGCACTCTCTTGTCTGTCCATTATACTACATTCAAAATACTTTGAAATACCAATATCTTTCATCACTATCCCTTTTTCTTCTCACTGTGAACCTGACTGCTGACCCTGAACTCTGCTCCCTCGTATGTTCTGTCATGTAGCCGTGTGGATCAAGTGGCTTTAGATCACATTTCATGGTGTATTTGCACATAATGATGTTGTCTCGTCTAAGAAGTCTGCAGAGCTGAATGGCTTTGTTAGTTTGCGGGACGAACATCATTACTTAGTCTGGGTATTGTTACGAGGAGACTAAGCTGTATTCCCCTGCCAGGAAGATGACATTGAATTACTTGTTGAGGAATTGGGTCAATAATGAGCATCAGCAGCAACAGTGTGTGTATGTTGTGAGTCAGTCCATCTTGTTGGACTGTACATGGGTTCAACGTATTGAATTTGTTTGATTATATGCCGGCCTTTGCATGCAGATATGTTACATATGAAAGATGGATGTGACTGTCGCTGCTATGTAACATTGTGATGTTCTGGGTTTCATCTCGGCTGCAGATTTTAGGTCAGAGCGTTGTGTTCAGATGGTTCATCTGAACTGCCAGGTATTATTGCTGCCATCATTTCAGCAATGCACGCACAAATGGCTCATTCTTTTGCAAGGTGGTTTAACATTTGAATAGAGGTCTGTTCTGCACAGACGACCTAGTTACCTTTTTACTCCTAAAAGCACACAGTTTTAAATCTGAAGGTCGCAATGATGCATGGACATAATATGCTGTTAGGGCATAAAATAAAATGCTATGGTTATGGACTCATGTTTTATCAGCCTCATTCTGAATAGGAAAGTGAATGCTTTTACTTTTCCTTCCCTTTTCTGTGGTAGTCAGTGAAAAGCTATTTTACCTCTGCTGTTCTGTTCTGTTTGTTTGACTCTGTGGAGGTTGCCAGTGCCCAAAGTCCAAAGCACTTACCTCCCCAGTCTCACCTGCATGCATAAATGTGAAGGATTAATCGCAAGCAGATAGGTTTTTGCTAATAGACGAGGGCAAGGATGTTGTTCCAGCTCGTCAGCTGTTCTCACCTTCACAGGCACCTCAAAGAGCGAGTCTTTCGTCTGACATCGCCTCCGATCAAAGGAGGGAAAACACTGTCAACCTGCAGTGTGAGCCTTTGAAAGTTCAAATCACTTCCTTCATCTCTCTGACACAGGCAGATGACTTTGATTTCTTGTAAGGGGGGGGGGGACATTTTTTCAATGTCTTGACAAAAACTCTCAGATTTGAAAATGGTGCAAACACAGGTATGAGAAGAAGCTGCTAACCCATTTTTGTTAGTCAGTGGTTTTGGTGATGAGTTTTAGTGTCTAAATGCAGTTACCAAGCCGAAATATTAGCTAGTGTGACTTACATAAAAGAATAATGTTAATAAAAAATGTTAATGTTAATATTGTTAATGGTGTTGACCTTCAAAATCGTCAGTGCTCATTACAGGCTGTAGGTTTAAAGTGAAACTTTGAAACTATCCACTAAACACAGGTCTGGTGCTTTCTCCCAGCTCGACCAAGGGAGAAGGTTTTTGGTTAGCGATAAGACACAGAGGAAGACAGAGAGATGGGAGGAAGGAAAGGGGTGGGGGTGGAGGGGGGAACTGTAAGATGGCAGCCATGGGGGAACGGTATCGGCCTCAATTATGACGGGCAGTGGAGCGCTGCTCAGGAGCAGATGAGCTGAGAGGCAGCCCCAGCGGAAAAGTCAGCAGCTGATAGCTGATAATCCCCAGGATGTACTGGGACAAACCGGTCACAGATGGAGCCGTCTCATGGTCAGGTGTGATGCCAACTGCTGGCAGTGGTGCATGGGGATGTGCAGCTAGGAAATGCAGCAAATGGTGAAGTTAAGGGGAAGATACTTTTGGGGTGAAGTTCAAGGGTGATGTGTAATATTGTGATTGTTGACTGTTTAGGTAAGTGTGAAAGGTGGATAGGGTTACCACAAGCCAACATCTAGCCTGCTCATGCACACTTGTCTTTGTTTTGTAGTTCGTCACACTCCTGTCAATCCCATAATGTAACATGTTGTCTACTACCTGATCTCATTATGTAATAGGACAAATGGAGCATCCCTTCTTAAATGTTTGTTGTAGAATGTTACAAAATTTAAAATCAACAACCTAGTTTTAGATGGTTTCAATTCAACTTTATTTATATGGTTCCAAATCACAACATAAGTAATCTCAAGGCACTTTACAGTGTAAGATTTAAGACCTTACACATTATATAAATATATACAGAATATTGTAGAAAACCCAACAGTCCCACTTGAGCAAGCACTAG